>PPKZ03000040.1:0-109818 GCA_003707675.3 Ambrosiozyma philentoma
TGATGTCATTTAAACCTGGAAAGATCTTTTTCATATCAAAAGAATCCTCAGGTTTAGGCTTCTCAGATTCTTTAATCGGTGTTGGCATTCTGGATGCCGCAGTGTTCTTATCTTTCTTCTTACCTTTCTTGGCGTTTAAATCATCTTTTTTTATCATCCTCATCATCCAAGCCAAAATTTTGCCATTTAAAAGAAGCACTTTTAACTTTAATGGAATACTCAAGTTTATCATCAAACACCAAATGCGAATCATCGAAAGTAGAATTATCAACTTCACCACAAGACAATATTTCACAAACACGTTTCAAGCCAACAGAGGCATCGGCAGTAGCAGCTGCAGAAATGGGTAAAGCAAGAAATGCCTGAGCTAAAGATGAAAATAAAGTCAAAGATGAAAACAAGGAGGCAATAGAAGCATTATATTTAATAGCATATAAAACACAAAATGAAACCATTGATGTAATATTTGGTAAACTTGAAGAAATAATTTCCAAACAGCCTCTTAGAATTTGCATTTTATAAATCTCATTTGTTTCATTAGCTCTGTGCTCAAACAGTTTTGTGAAATAAGCATCTTCCCAGCCGTAATACTTAATAATTTTAAAGTTTTTCAAGATTTCTTTAACCAAATTAACTCTTTTATCAGTAAACACATTGGTTTTCATCCTAAACTTGATAAATCCAGTAGCAACATAGCCAAATATTGCTATAGCTCCAACGAATACACCTAATCCAACTAATGAAGAAGCGCCAACATTATGAATTAATAAGCCTAACGAAATACCAAATGTAACAGGGGAAGAAAATAGAAAAGGCATGAATAAAGCAGCGAAGTCTAATCTATTCAAATCAGTACTCATAATAGTATTGATTTTACCATCAGGGAAGTCATGGCGACCTTTTGAATCTAACTTGAAACTCTTGTCCAACAAAACTTTAATTAACAACGATCTGAATTTAGCGCCAAGAATCATTGCATGATACATCCCATGAGAGTTCATTAAGATATTAAACATTATCATTAAGGAAACGCCAAATGCATATCCAATCCCTTTACCAATATACGGATCATGACCTAACGCTTTTGCTTCAACATATTCAATTAACTTCTTTTGTAATAATGGAGCAGTCGATAAAGCAGCAGAGTACAAGATCATTTGAGTAATACTTTTGATGCATTCATACCAGAATGTCTTAAATAAAACACTGACTAGAGAAGATAATGGGAATTGGAAGTCACCTAAATCAGATCCATTCTCGGTAGTTTCGGAAACGTTAGTGGTAGTCTGTTGTTGAATCATTTTGTTAATATGCTCTTGTTTCAACTGATTCATTTCAGGTTCAAGAAAAGACATGAAACGTGAATACATAAATTCAATTGAGCTTCCTTTATCAAGCTTATATAAATCCTCAGGCTGCAAAGTCCTAGCATAACCAACTTTCAATAGGGGGGTAAGCCACCAGAAGAACAATCTGGAAACTGGGTTTGTATGATACATAGGATAAATCTGTCTTTCCTCTTCAATTGGAACAGTTGGGACTTTGTTAGAAAACAAAAATGATAGCCATCTCTTCTGAACTTGGATCTTTGAATCTTGGGCCGATTCTAATTGAGAGTCAGTTGATGTTAATGATTGGGAAGAATCTTTTCTTGTTTGTGGTTGTGACTGTAAAGACAGCATACTAGTAGTTTCTTTAGATCAAGTGAGCAGACTGAGACTGGGACTGAAGCACCACTTTGACGCAACAAAAACAGGGATCACGAAGAAGCAATAAATATATCATTCTTCAGTCAGCACACTTATGATGCAACATATAACAAATAGGAAAAGGATAAGTCGACCTCTTTTTATAGATCTCTATCTTGGAACGGAAATAAAGCGGACATACGATAAAGCAGCCGAGATCCAATTTAAGAGCCACTTCATTGGCTGTTTCTGTTGCTTTTTACTTCATGGAGCATGGCTCTGGACATAGAATGTGTTTCAAACACATTCTGGTCCATTCTACGTGTAGCATTAATCTGAACTTTCGAAAGGTACACCATGATTGTTCATGCAGCGCAAAGTGGAACGAGCGACCATATATAATTACGTAAGCCATTATGAGAGCATGTTTTTTCCTGCCCCATTTCACTTATTAACAGATGGCTCATTGATCTTTAGGATCTTAGATAAGCTTCATATATTTCCATCAACCTGGTTTTGAGCACCTTATACATTTTTTCACCATAAATATTTGATGATTTTATTTCTTATGTTGAATATTCGATCAAATTACAAACCAACCACTTCATCAACTAAAACATGAACTCAAATAAAACAAAGGCATACAAAGAGAACTCTAGGAGAACAAGGGCAAATCAAAATTGAATGAATTCTTCACTTGGATTCGTTGCAACAGTTCAAAGAGCATTAAATAAGGTTAACCCTGACAGACGTCTAAATGCTCAAGTTATCATATATCCCCAAAATTGGTCAACTCTTTTCTTTGTAGTTTTTATCATCTCTTTTTGCCTTAACAACTTTGAAGGACTGAATTCTTTGACTGATTGTTTTAGTATTGAAGATATGAAAGCAACTCTTAAGAAAAAGGAAGTGATATGGACTCAAAATTAACTTTGAAATATTGAAGGGGGCCGTATCACTTTTATTCTTTGGCAATTAATGTTAGACTAGAGATTGCACAGGGAGGTATGATAAATCGTGATGAATAATTTCCACCTAAGAGAGGTTCATCAAACGCTTGTTGTTTTGAAACTTTGAGATTGGATATTCTCCAATTTGTTATTTTTCCCTGGTCAAATCTAATGATTTTCTCTCAGATCTTCCCGGTCTCATGCTTAGGGTTTTTCATAATACCGGGCACCATGACAGCTGTAGACTTCTTTTTCTCTCTGTCATTTAATACACCCAAAGTACAATAATCACAGTATATCATGACATCCTCCATACATTCTGGTAAGACAAATAACTTCAATAGCAAATCAACAACGTCAGTCTATACTTCATGCCCGGATATAGAACTAGATCTCAATATAAAGTTCATTCCTCAAAAGCGTATGCTTAGCCATTTTATGTCTAAGAAGATTCCCCCTATTCCAACTGAAGATGAAAGAATAACTTACCCTATGTTTACAGCTAATCCATTTTCCAGGGTGTTTTTTTTGGTGGTTAATGCCGTTATTGATCACTGGTTATAAAAAGACCCTTCAACCTAGGGATAGTGTTTAGAGTTGATCCATCCTCAACTAGTTTGTTTACTATATAAATCAGGTTTACCGTATGCTTTAAAAGATTTGAACGTTGAAATTAAGTCAAATGAAAGAATTGGTATCTGTGGTAGAACAGGTGCTGGTAAATCCACATTGACGACTTGTTTATACAGATTAGCTGAACCTGAAGGTTTGATTACCATTGATCATGTTGACATTTCTCAAATAGGTTTACGTAAATTAAGATCCAAACTATCAATTATTCCTCAAGATCCAGTTATGTTTAGTGGTACAGTTAGATCCAACTTAGGTCCATTTGAAGAGGCAACGGATAATAAATTGTGGGATGCTTTAAGAAAGGCTGATAGATTGAAAGCTATTGTTAACTATGATATAATTTTGGTTATGGATAGAGGTGAAGTTAAAGAGTTTGATACTCCCTGGAAGTTGTACAATACACAAGATGGATTATTTAGATCAATGTGTGATCAATTCGGTATTGATGCTGATGAGTTTGTTAATAAGGTTTAGGTGTTTTATTGATTTCTTATTTGTTACTTTATATATTATTTATATTTGGGGTTTTTTTTGATTCAATGATTGAACGGACTAAATGAAATTGATTTTTTATAAACGTCGATATAATTGAACTTCGTTGATCGACTAAAGAAAAACTTTGGCACCGCCTTGAAGGTTAGGCCACGTTTCTGTTGTTAGGGTGAAACCTCATCTCATCGATCGCAAACGGCCCATATTTACCTAGGCGAGATACAAGAGCACGTCAACTTGAAAGACAAGTAATAAGAAATAGGCGTTGAATGAAATAAAATACGTAGGAGTCGACTAATTAATTAAAACAGAAATATAATATATAGGGAAAAGATAGTAGTTTATAAAAGATTTGTATATTTATAACTTATAAGTTGAAAATTTCCTTCAAGATTCTCAGAGTGTCATCTGGAGAATTGACAGCATGGCCAATGGTTCTTGGATCAGAGTAGATTTCGTAATCGTTACCACCCTTGTAAGACTTATCACCGAAGAAGTGGATTTGAGTGAAACCTTCTTCTTCAACGTGTTGTAAACAATAGGTCTTATCCCAACCAGTTGGGAAAACATCGAATGAGATTTGACCACCAATTGAATAAGTTAACTTTAAATCTGGAAACTTTTCTTTCAAAGCAGCAACCATGGTTTCTCTGACTTTAGATGTTTTATCAAATGCTTCAAAATCATTTCTTTCTTGAGTTGAAGCATTTCTACCAACTGGTGACACATTGATCATACCATTTCTAAATTCGATGAAAGTACCTCTTCTGACAGGTAAATCGATTTGGGATAAGTAACCTAAGATGAACTTGGCCAATTCGTTATATTGATCATTACCAATCCAGTTAATGAATGATTGAGAAGCTAATTCTTTACCTAACTTATAAGCAGTCAAACCATTTTCAGAGAAACAGTAATCGAATTTATCTAAAACATTAGCACCCAATTGTTCCTTTTGCTTGGCTAAATCGGAACCACCAACGAAACCGATAACAACCTTCTTTCTTAATTCTGTTAATAAGTTATCCATTTCTGGAGAAACGTTTAATCTGGCTGGAGTTAAAGTACCATCAACATCGAATAAAACTAAAGTTTTTGGTTGTTCCTTGTTTGCGAAAGACATTTTGTGTAATTGGGTAACTGGTTTGTAGTAAGGTTGATCAAAGAAAGAGAAAAGTCAGGAAAAAGCAACACATACAAAAAGTACAACTCACAGTAAATTTCATTTCATTTCACTTTAGGAACAAAACGCGTCGCTCACAATAAGCCACGTTTCCTTTTTCAGAGCACCTGATCATATCACATGGTACTAACTTTTTATCGACGCGTCGGATTGTTGCGTCAATGCTTTGATTTCTTCCGCTCCGCAGCTTTGTTTCGTTTTATACTTCGCCAGCTATTCCCGCTTAATGTTATGTTCACGTCTCTGAAGCAGGTAAAGTCCTGCAAAGCCCGCTCCCGCAAGTTCCCTTGCTGAAAACTCTTTAAAATTATAATTCTGAAAAGCAGAATAACTTGCCAAAAGTTTTCTATAAATTCAGATCATATCCTTCCTAGTTTGCATGACATTTTCCTGCTGCTTTTCACCCCCTTTTTATCTACTCTCAACTAGTTTGCTTACCTTTTCGCCTCCAGTGTCCCTCACGGAACATCATAGACTTTATAGATATTATGTCAGTCAGTCCCATTTCTGCTAACTCTACCGGTTCTTCAATCATTTCTCAAGTGTCCCTGGTTTCCAGTGCTGTTTTTTCCTTAAGAGCGGATTCTTCAGCAAGTTTACCTACTTTAGTTGGAAGTGGACAATCTATCAAATCAGAAGATGTTGAAGGCAAGACTCTATTTGATTATCCTATCAAGGATTTCTTAAGGGTTAGAGACTCTATTATATTAGACATATTTCCTAAAAGCACCTCTTCGATTCCTTCTAGAAAAGATAAACTATCCTGTTCCACAAATGAACAAACTTCAACAAAAACAACTGAACTAATAACTACATTATCTGGTTTAAACTATACTGAACCTATTCCAATGGAAATCACACCTTACTCTATTTATACAACTCCTAAATGCTTAAAAGAAAGAATTATAAAGAGAATGAAATCTATCTTTGGATATAGATGGTATGAAAGAAGATCAATTAGAAAAATGGCTCCATTGGTTGATTCAATTTATATAGATGAATGGATTACTAATGATGACTTAAAGAACCATTTAAGAACTATAAGAGAAAATGATTGGTCTAGTTTGGTCTATATTATTAATGGTAGTACTTGTTTATAGTATTTGGCGTGATTTGTTTTGGTTGTTTACCTTTAGAGAGATAATAATTTGTGAGGTTTGTTCTTGAACGTGCCTTTTGTATATGATTCCTTTTTTATTTGTTCTTCTTTGCTTCTAATTTTTTGCTTTTTTAGTTCTCACTTCTGGTGTTGGTATTTTGGTTTGGTATTCGGCTGATTAGTGCCATGATACATACATAATTGCATGGGTTTTCTTGAATACACACACTTCAAATTAACTTGTTTTAGTAAAGTCTTGTAATGCTAGTGGTACATTATGTAAATGTAGATAAATGCTATTTAAAACAAACCGGGAGAAGGGCTTAATTACGAAAAGATTTCACAAAAGTATAAATGAGTGAAAAGTATAAATATTAAAATCAAAATGTAACACCAAATGAGGTATCTCTAGAAACCAACACACTAATCAATTTTCTTACCGGCTTTCTTTGGGAAAGCCTTTCTCATAAAGTCTTTTAAGTAAGAATTAATAACCAATGCCAAACCAATAACTATCAAAACAACACCCCAAGTAAATGAATCTTGTAACTTGAAAATAGCATCAATAACGGCACCAATATAGCTAATACTTGTATATCTACTCTTACGACTTGAACTAGTATCAGGCTTGCTATTTGCAATTGGAGGTTTAATCAAGCCTGGAATACTAATATTTGGCATGCTTGGTGGACTAATTGGATTATTCAACATAATTAAGACATTTGATATTAAATTAAGAGGTTTTAACAATAGCATCAATTTGAACAATGAGCCCAATGTGATTGACTTGCCTAGATAGTAGAATAGAAATGCCATTAAGGGCAATCCAACTTTGAAAATGTTGATTTTACTTTTATATAATAGCCATAACATAATTAAAACACTAGCTTGAACAAACACCAATGCTGAGTTGATCAAGCTCAGCCATCTTGAATCACCACTGTTAGAAGAACCATAACCATAGCCAGCAGCTCCACTATAGTAGTCACTGTTCTGTTGTACTGGTTCACCTGAGTACATAGATTTGGCATAGTATAACATACTAAATAAGTTGGTAGCTAATTCAATTAAATAATTAGGCAAACTATCTAAAGCCAATGAACCGCCTAAAGATTTGTTCTTCCATAGGTTGAAAATCTGGGGTAAAAAAAAGAAACTAGAAACACTAAAGAATTGCAAAGATAAAATTTTATCAACAAATTCTTTACATAATTGTTCATTGCCCGGTTTTAATATTGTCAATTGATATAATTGTGTGAATGTGGTGAAGCCAAACTGAGAAATTAGAAATAATGAAATTGGCTTGAATGAAAACAACTTTGCAATTACTGGACGGATAACAGAAAACCATGGCTCTGTTATTGTGTCCAACTGGTGGATTGTGTCATCTGAGATTACCAAACTCATTGAATGGGGTAGACGCTAGGGAATAGAGAACAAATCTATTGATAAACCGCAAAGGAGTGATTGACAGAGGAATGATAACGCCCAAAATCATTTAACACCCGTGCACCAGAGATCGGCACCTGATTGACTAATTAAAAACCACAATCACAGACACAATCACCATTTTCACTAATTGCCGTCCTAAGCTTATTCCACAATTGCCATCTCCTTTTAAAACAGTCGACACCGAAGAATAACAATGGCTAGCACATCTAATAGTCCCATTGGTGAGACTGTGAACTCGTCTGACTTCAGCATCAGCAACAGGAGTGGGAACAACGGTGCTAGCACTACAAACAACAATTCCAATATAAACAATCGAAGTTCTCCTGTTAATTCCTTAAACAGAAGGTTCAGAATGCAACAGCAACGACCAACTACTCCTACAAATGCAGTCAGAAACAGATCCCGTTCTCCTTTTGCCAGCCCTTCTTCCTTTATGATTCCTTCTAGATCCGTGTCACCTTGTGATGTGAATGACCTCTCGATAGACCATCAGCTGCACAGTACAACAATCGAGACAAGCCAAGAGGATATTGATAATACTGAAGACTATGAAGATGCTGTTGAGAGTAATGAAATAATACAGACAAATGACGAAGAAGTCGAAGAAATAGATACTCAGCATGATTTAATTGTTGCAAGTTCACAGAACCCAGCTGTTGTTTTAGAGTTAGACTTGGATTGTAATATTAAATTTATTTCAAAAACTTGGGAATCAATAGTCGGCACAAGAATAAGCAAAATCAAAGGAAAAGCAATTAATAATATCGTGGTTGGCGAAAATGAGGATAAACAAGTTTTCAACAAGGCCACTAAAATCATGATGGAAGATGATGAAAGTTATAGAGTCAAATTTATCGTTCAAACAAACTTACATAATAATAATACCTCAATCGTCACAACACCAACTGCTAAGATACAAGAAAATGGTAGTAGGATCCCTTCATTATCATTATCAACTCGTACCTCTACTAATACAGATAAAGAATTCTCACCTGTTCCGGAAGAAGATAATGATGATAGTGATTCATTAAGTACCCATTCAACAGACTCTTCGTTATCTACAGATGGTGACTTCATAGAATTAGAGGCTCAAGGTATACTGCTCCATGAACAAAAATCAAGAGAGCCAACTCACTCAATGTGGATTGTTAAACCTTGTGTCCCATTAAAAGATATTTCATTAGAATTACCGGAAGAGCTAGTTATGAATTTAGGCTTTGGTGTTAATTTGTTTGAAACATATTTACTGCACCTTATGGATTTGACTGTTGTTGATGAAGATAGTATCCCAGCTCCTTCACAAGAGTTATGTAGAATTTGTGAACAACGTGTGCCTAATTGGTGGTTAGAGAAACATACTGAATTATGCCTGGTTGAGCATAGAACCGAAGATATCGTTCATATGAAACAAGAAGATTTAATAGAGCATAGAAAACTGGTCCAATCCATATTTGATACGTTAAGCAGGAAGGAAGTACTGAGTTCAAGTTCTGGAACTGCACCTCCTTTAGCTGTTCCATTATCGTCGTCAAGCTCATCATCAGCTACAAGCTCTGTTTCCTCCTCTTCTTCCTCAAGCAGTATATCTAGTGTTAGTGAATATAAAGGCAATCCTATTCCACTAGCATCTACTAATTCAGATCAAAACTCAATGGGTAGAAGAAAATCATTAGGTGCCTTATTACCTTCGAAAAGATTTCCTTTCAGAAATTTAGAATCAATGTTAGAATACTTGGATGAAGCAATTAAAGTTAATACTGGTGTTATTGATGAAGTTAAAGATAATAATGAAGATAATTATGAACTGTCGTTCTCCCCAGATTCAAATAGAGCCATTGCTCATTTACAAGAAATAGTCTTACCTGAATCAAGTGATCCCGCTATTAGACACTTAACTGGTGATACAGAAGATCTGGTTGCTGGTAAAATGGATTCAATTTATAGATATGCTCATATTTTACAGTATGTTGATCGAATTACTAAAGAAACAGATGAAATGATTCTAAAGATCGTACACGAGACTGTTTTCAAAATTAAAGAACAAGTGTTTAATCTTTCTGAATCAGCCGATGAATCAACTACTAATTTATCTACAGCATGTCAAAATTATTCTGAAATTCAGCAACCAGTTGCTATTCATTCTCCCCAACCACTGTCTATTCAATCCCCTCAACCTCAGAAGTCACTTGGTCAAGATTCTGGGAGTATGATTTTTGGCGGTATGTATCTTGATGATTCTTTACCAATGACTCATACTAGTACGAAGTTACCTACAACAAAACAATTAAGTTTAACCTCAAATATGACAGATGATAGATTTTCGTCAGGAAGTTCAACTCCAAGAAGTGGTATTCCAACAGGAAGTAGAAATACACCAGTCATAAATTTCCCTGAAGGATATGTTAAGAATTCATCAAGTGGTTCTACTCCGAATTTTAATTCTCCAAGAAGGCCATTATCTCCTTCTTATAATGTTCCATTAAGTTCAATTCAAAGAAATTCTAAAAATAAAACTTCAGGTGCTAATACTTCAACATCCGGTTCAAATACTCCACTGTCATCACCATTATTACTGTTTAGTGACCCCCATAATCCACTAAATCATCATAATTCTCTTACTCATCATCATACAGCTTCATCTGTTTCTGAGAAGCCACAATTGTCTCCGTTACTGGTTCCACAATCATTTAAGCCATCATTACCATCGATTAAAGACTATGAAGTCATTAAACCCATTAGTAAAGGTGCGTTTGGTTCTGTTTTTTTAGTTAAAAGAAAATTAACGGGTGAATATTTTGCGATGAAAGTTCTAAAAAAATCAGACATGGTTGCTAAAAATCAAGTTACCAACGTTAGATCTGAAAGAGCTATCATGATGGCACAATCCGATTGTGCTTACGTTGTTCAGTTGGTCTCTTCTTTCCAATCGCTGAATTATTTGTATTTAGTTATGGAATACTTAAATGGTGGGGATTTAGCTACTTTACTGAAAAACATGGGTTACTTACCGGATGCTTGGGCCAGACGTTATATTGCTGAAGTTATTGTTGGTGTTGATGATTTACATTCAAGAGGTATTGTTCATAGAGACTTGAAGCCTGATAATTTATTAATTGATTATAGGGGCCATGTTAAATTAACCGATTTCGGTTTAAGTAGAATGGGTTTGATTAAAAGACAAAATGAAATTAGAGATTCTATTTCAGCTAGTTCTGTGTCAGCCGGTGTTTTGGACGATCCTTTTATTTCTTCAACCTCTGGCAGTGTACCACTCGCATCAGCGGCACCACCTTCACAAACTAGGCATAAGAAAATGTTGAGTATTACACCGTTTTCATTAACTCCTACTTCTCCGCTAGTTACTCCGATTAGTGCATCGGCCGCTTTAGGGTTAAATTTTGATGATTTGGATACAGCTAGTTCTTCACCACATGATTTCTTCCCGCGTAGAAGGACAGTTTCCAATGCAAGTAGTAATCCAATGTCATCGCCTGTTTTAAGACCATTATTACCAAGAACAAATTCTCAATCATCTTTTATTTATTCAAATGAGGAAAGTTCGCCACAACAAGAAAATATAAATTTAGCCTTATTTGATCCTAAAAATTCAGTTCAAACTAGAAAATTTGTTGGTACGCCCGATTATTTGGCCCCTGAAACAGTTGCTGGGTTAGGTCAAGATGAAGCAAGTGATTGGTGGTCAATTGGTTGTATATTATTTGAATTTCTATTTGGGTATCCTCCTTTCCATTCTGATTCCCCCGAAAAAGTATTTGAAAATATTTTACATGGTGAAATTGACTGGCCTGATTTACCACTTGAAGAATTCCATGATTTGTGTACTGACAGTGCTAAAGATTTAATTATTAAATTGTTGAACAAAGATCCAACAAAAAGATTAGGTTATGGAGGATCGAAAGAAATCAAAGAGCATCATTATTTCAACGGAATTAATTGGGACACATTGTTTGATGAAGAAGCTTCGTTTGTTCCTGAAACTGAAGATCCTGAATGTACTGATTATTTTGATGATAGGGGTGCTCAACTAAATATGTTTCCAACTGATAAAGATGATGAGGGGGATATTGAACACCGTGAAGATGATGAAACCGCTATTGCTGATGATAATACTGAAACTACCTCAACTAGTAATAAAAACATAAGATCAAATTCTAGTTCTTCTTCAACTACATTAGATTCACCAAGACCAAGTTTTAGTAAACCGTTATTGACTCAACCTCAACTGTTAAGTAAAAGAGAAAGGAGAAACTCAAGACTAAGTGATACAGGATCCGAATTTGGTTCTTTCCAATTTAGAAACTTATCGGTTTTAGAAAAACAGAATAAAGATGCCATTAATAGACTAAAAAGTGAACATTTGGAACGTCGTAATAGTGTGTCTTCGAATAATTCTTCAGATGGCTATTTTGCTAGTCCAATTGTTGCCAATACAACAGGATCTTCAATCTCTGCTTTTGGTATTACAAGTCCAACTACTACTTCTACTCCGACTACTCCTGGTTATATCTCAAGAAAATTACCAAATATAAATACCCAAACAGGCCCATCGCACAAAATGCCTTCATCTCCACTGGTTCAACCTGTTAACACACCAATTCAGCACATAAGGTCACCTTCAACAAGCATTAGTATGATTCCATCGCCACTTTTAAAAAATGCTTCCTTGACTTCTGAAACTGAAGACTCTTCTAGTTTAAATCAACATCTACATCAACATCAACATTCATTATCTCAACAACAATCGGCTTTCACTACTCCTACGTCATCGTATCCTGCTAGATTTGGCTCTCCAGTTCCACGTAACTCAGTTTCTGGAAATACCACCACTAGCAGTAATACACATAACAAGAAAACATCATTTTCGTCATTTTCATCGGAAACATCCTCATCATCGCCAGCCATGCGTCTTTTAAACAAATCTATCTCTCGTGCAATGAGTGATTTTTCACCTTCATCATCAGACACGGAAGAAAGATCCAGTGCTATATCCCGTGTTCATAAGCGAAGACAATCTCGTCGTATGAGAACGTCATCGTCGACATCATCTACAGCATGCAGCAATGATAATAATAACAACAACAGCAACAATGAACTATCTTTATCTACCAACTTCCAAAGAATGTCAATCGATGTATTAAATGTGCTAGTTTGCGAACCCATTCCAATTCATCAATATGCAATGGAAAGAGATTTAAAAAAGTTAGGATGTGATGTTGTTCCAATATCGAGTGGTTCTGAATTAATTAAAAGGAGTTCATCAAACGTTAAATTCGACTTGATTTTTACTTCGACTGAGCTGCATAAATTAGATTGTTTTGATTTAGTCAAATTGATAAAGCATACAGCATCTGTTAATAGTACAACTTGTATTGTCGGTGTTACTTCTTTTGTTGAAGATGCTAAGAATTCGGGTGTGTTTGATTATGTGTTGGAGTTTCCTACAACGATGGAGAAGTTGAAGAAGGTTGTTCAATTGTTCAAGAAAACTAAGCTAGAAGAGGCTGTGATTACAGACACAGAATAATAGTAATTATGATTGAAAAGACTTCTTTTTTATCAGTCTTGTTTTTCCTTTTATATACCACTTATCTATTTATTAATTTTTTTTCTGTTGTTTTCGGTTATATTTTAATTTTGGGGTCTTATACTACGTAGTACGTATGTGCTTAAATTATTTTTCTCTTTTCTGTTTTTGCTAATGTATTTTAGATCACGATTTATGAATCTTTATAAACAAAAAATAAGATAGACAATAAAACTAGTAATCAGTAAATAATATAAATTAAAGCAGAAAACAAGAGAGGGAGGATAATAGGTATATAAAAAAGTAAAAGAACGAATAATCAAAACAAGGCAACTAAACCAGCAACAGGGCAATAACTAAAACAGGCAAACCAATGGCACCGATCTTAACGACCTTCTCCCAGACAAACTCTCTTGGTTTCATTTCATCAATCTCTTTCTCCATAACATGAGTCATACTTTCAAAAGAAAAGCCTTCATCAACTCTATGTTTACATCTAACACTTAATTGTTTTAATTCAACATCACTTAAACTCTTGACTAATTCTAAAACATCACTCCATTTTTCAGCATCATGTTCAACATTAAATCCAGTGAACTTGGTCTTATCATCGAAATAATTTATAATTGTCTCTAATGGACCACCGGTGTTATGGGCTAGAACAGGCTTACCTAAAACAAATGCTTCTAAAGGAACTATACCAAAGTGTTCGAAATCTGGAGTATATAACAACATATCAGTTTTAGACAACAGAGCATTCTTAAGTTTAGTTGAAACGGAAGGTAAGAAGTAAACTTGGATATTCTTTGGAGAAACTAGCAACTTACCTCTAACAGTAGTATGAGCCAGATCCAAGGAATCACACAATTCTTCTAAAGAGTTCAAGCATCTTTTATTTTCAAACACTCTAGCGTCATATCCACCTGCAATGACCAATTTTTGTTTGGTATCATTAGTTTGCTTAATATAATTAGCAAACGCTTTGATTGCAATATCAACTCTTTTACGGCCATCAAATCTGTTAATAGACAAAAAGAATCCAGAATCTTTGAAAAACTCAGAAACTTCAGTAACCGCATCATCATCAATATCCAACTTATCAGGAACACAAGGATAAACCACACCAATTGGCTCATCGGCTAGCATAGGCATAGTATCTTTAACTGTTTGCATAGTGAATTCAGAATTAACCACTATCTTATCAGAACATGAGGTGGACCATTCTTCAATCTTATCGAATGTGAATCTATATATTTTTCTAATTAAACTATGATGTAAAGCTAATAATTTATCTGGAAAATGACAGTAGAACAAAATAGTAGCATTTTTGGACTTGAACAAATGTAATAATGGGATACAGTAACTTAGTTGATCCAAAACAATTAAATCATATTGGAAAATCTCTCCTAATAGAATCATCTTGAAGACCAAATACAGTTGTCTTAGGAAAGCAAAAACGATCGCAAAATGGCCTAAGAACAATCTTGGCAGGAAATCCCCATAAACATTGACTTTGAATTGGCCGGAAATTGGATTAACTTCATCGAAACAGTGAGTTGGATCACAATGTGATGTGTAAATAGTAACTTTGTTTTCAATGTTGTGAAGTGTCTTCAATGAGATGGCCAGATCGACCATAAGTCTTTCGGCACCTCCAATACCCAAATCCGGATGGATCACTGCAATGTTAAGTGATTTGTTAGCCTGTTTTTGCTGTTTTTGCTGTTTCTGACTCATTGTGCTTTACTTATATCTAGCAAGTGGGCAAAAATGGGGAAAAGAAGGCGTAAAGCAAAAGTAAATAAATTGAACACCACGTTGAGCTGAAACGAAACGCGCAGGACCATTATCCATTTTATCGATCGCAGTTCATCCATTTGACTTCGTCTTTCACAGAAACCCTTTTGGAGAAGGTCAAACCGACTAAAACACAACCATGTTGGTGCCTCCAGACAACTTTGCCATGGTCGAAGATGGGCTCTACCGTTGCTCCAGATTGGACCCAATCAACCACCCGTTTGTAGACACTTTAAAACTCAAGTCTATAGTGTGGTTAGATGAAGAAAAACCACCCAGAATAGTCTCAAATTACATTGATTCCCACAGCTTGAAGTTGTTCCACTTGAAGAATCTACCGGAAGAGGACGATAATATAGCAAATGTTAAGTTTCAGGAATGGATGGTGTTAAAACCTGTTATCGTTTCCAAGATTTTCCAATTTATACTAGATTATAAAAATAACCATAATTGTTTGTTGGTTGATTCAAGTGAGGTTGTAGTAGGGATATTAAGGCATATTCAAAGATGGAGCTACTCAAGTATTTCAAACGAGTATAGATTGTACTCCAATTACAAAGCTAATTATTCCGTTGAGAATTACTTAGAATTGATTAATATTGAACTAATACCGTATGAAGCCATTCATGGATTTTCAGAAGATGACGAATTTGGAGATAGTAATGATAATGATGATGAACTCTTACAAATTGATGAAGAGGCGCTAACTTCAGCTGATGAGTCTACTAATCCTATCGAGTCACAATCAACTACAAATAGCTCAAGAAGAGAGAAAGAAGAAGAATTAAGTACGCATACCACAAGAACAGCCATTAGCATTGATGTTCCTGATTTATTGACTACCAACTCCAGCAGTCATAACAGTAGTCTGTTCCCAACTTCATATAATAATAGCAATAACAATTCTTATAATTCGTCATCTTTTACAAACAGGCGAAGAATCAGTTTTGCTAAATCCACTTCGCCACGCAATAACTCATTCAGTTCATCGTCCAAGCTGTCAATGTCCACATCTCCTCAAATCCCTCATCAATTGTTAAAATTAGTTGAATTAAGAAAACAGAAGAAGAAACACAGAGAACAGCAGCAACAGGAATTAAACGAAGCTAACAAGCATCGTCACCACCATCATCACTCTACGAAGCACACTAAGAAACATTCGATGTCTGAATCCAGTGATGGTGGTCTTAAATCTCTGCTTAGTAAAACTAGCAAAGATAGTAGAAGTGAAAGTATTGTTTCCAAAGCCAGTATTACAAGTGTTTCCAGTTGTATGCTTCCGCAATATGCTTTCTACCAGGCCAAAACAGACTTCCACTTAATCAACGATAAGAAGAAGGAGATCAATACCACGATCAAGATCAAACTTCCGAAAGAGGAGAATCTTCCTTCCTGGTTCGTTGAACAGAGAGATTTGTGGGAAGAAGAGTATCGGTCTTCAATAATTACGTAATTAAATAGTTAAATAATTACGCAACAAAAAATAAAAATAAATCTGGAATTAGATTACGCGCCCGGATCATTTCATGATTCGGGGTATTAGTCTCTCCGGTAGTCACGTGTGTTTGATTCTCTCCGGTCCCGCTCCGTTATTTAAATTGGCGTTGATTTTCCAGTTAATCTGCATTGAGCAAGCACCCACTCCTTTCTTTCTGTTTCTTGAAAAGCACTCAATTGCAATTGACCACTCACACAAAATGGTTCAAAAAGTCTTATTATTAGGTTCCGGTTTCGTCGCAAAGCCAACTGTTGATATCTTAGCCAAACAACCAGACATTGAGGTCACTGTTGGTTGTAGAACTCTAGCTAAAGCTCAAGAATTAGCAGGTTCAGTTGCTAAAGCTATTTCTATCGATGCTACTAAGCAAGAAGAATTAGATGCCGAAGTCACTAAATATGACGTTGCCATTTCTTTGATTCCATATATCTACCATGCTAATGTTGTTAAGGCTGCTATTAAGTCAAGACACACTAATGTCGTTACCACTTCATACATTTCTCCTGCTTTAAGAGAGTTAGAACCTGCTATCAAAGAAGCTGGTATCGTCGTTATGAATGAAATTGGTTTAGATCCAGGTCTTGATCATTTATACGCTGTTAAGACGATCGATGAAGTTCACAAAGCTGGTGGTCAAATCAAGTCTTTCTTATCTTACTGTGGTGGTTTACCAGCTCCAGAAGATTCTGATAATCCATTAGGTTACAAATTCTCCTGGTCTTCAAGAGGTGTTTTATTAGCTTTGAGAAACTCTGCTAAGTACTATCAAAGTGGTGAACTTGTCTCTATTCAATCTGAAGATTTAATGGCTACTGCTAAACCATATTTCATCTACCCTGGTTATGCTTTAGTTTGTTATCCAAATAGAGATTCTACTACTTATAAAGAATTATATTCCATTCCAGAAGCTGAAACTGTTATCAGAGGTACTTTAAGATTCCAAGGTTTCCCAGAATTCATTAAGGTTTTAGTTGACCTAGGCTTCCTAAAGGAAGACCCAGCTGAAATTTTCACCAAGCCAGTTGCATGGAACGATGCTCTTTCTCAATACATTGGTGCTGCTTCCAACTCTGAAAAAGATATTGTTTCTAAAATTGATTCCTTAACTAAATTTAAGGATGAAGCTGACAGAGAAAGAATCTTAGCCGGTTTCAAGTGGTTAGGTTTATTCTCCACCGCTCCAATCACCCCAAGAGGTAATGCATTAGATACTTTATGTGCTACTTTGGAACAATTAATGCAATACGAAGAAGGTGAAAGAGATTTGGTCATTTTACAACATAAGTTCGGTATTCAATGGGCTGACGGTAAGACTGAAACTAGAACTTCTACTTTAGTCGATTATGGTGTTCCAGGTGGTTACTCATCCATGGCCAAGTTGGTTGGTGTTCCATGTGCCGTTGCTGTTCAACAGGTCCTTGCTAAGAAGGGTGCCTTTGCTACTCCAGGTTTATACGCTCCAATGACTCCTGAAATTAATGATCCAATCATGAAGAGTTTGAAGGAAGATTATGGTATTTACTTAACCGAAAAGACTTTGTAAGTTCTTTGGTTAAATTGACTTTTCTTGTGTTTAATATGCTTTTTCTTTATGCTGTTTTATAGCTTTTCCATTATATATCTTTAGTCTAGAATTGAAGTAAATTTTATATTACAAAATTAAAGTGACTCAGGTTCATGTTCTTGAAGAGAGGTGCGGAACGTGGAGCTTAGATAAGAAACTTGGATTACGTAATCAGAGTTCATACATTATGTAAGCTATTACAAGCAAGTCATAGTGTCATAATGCATCATTTTAATATCTAAAAGTAAAGTAAAGTAAGAAAAACCACCAAAATCAACAGAACGTCAATGTATAATATATAATCTAATCTATAAAATAAGAAGGGAATCAAGAAAATGAATTATTTAATGTAAAGGAAATATGCTTTTTTTGTTGTTCAAAGTAAAGTAAGTAAGTAAAGTAAAGTAAAGTAAAGTGAAAACTCTATTTTTTCGAAAAAGGAATGTCTCTGTGTAGGGGTGGGAGTGGGTAAAAGGAAAGTAATCTGTGTGTAGGGCATATTATTTTGAGACTGTAATATCTGAGAAATGACCAGCATATTAACAGAAAGAAGTGAACAAAAAAAGCCCTAAAACAGCAGCCACACAACTGTAGTATGAGAATTAAGTAAATTTAAAGAATCAAGAAAAAGAAGTCTGTGGGGTAACTGAATAGCCAAGTTCATGGTATTGAAGTGAAGAAAAGAAATCATAAAACCAAATCTTAATAAAATGCTAAACCAAAAAAGTATTGGAAGAGATATTGAATCCTAAAAGAAAATTCATCCACTCTTGATGAAAAGAAAATCAAGAAGTAGCAAAAAAAAAAAGAGATAAATGCAACTAGCATATTAAGTAAAACTCAAATTGTCTACGCTTGTAATATTAAAAACTGCCTGAAATAGCCTCACTTGATTAAGTAGAAGAAGCGGCAGTAAATGTAGCACCAGAAGTCCAAGAATCGGTTCCAGTACAAGCAGTAGCAGAAGGAATATCTCCAGAAATAGCTTCAATATCTTCAGTACTTGAAGCATAATTAGCGGTGGCCAAAGCAACAACATCACTTTCTAAATCAACAACCATATATATGTTTCTCAGAAAGACATCACCCAGTAAGAAGTAATCATCGTTTTCTGAGATAGCAAGAATACAAGAGCTGGCATCACTTGTATCGGCTGAATAAGTATCAGCATTTAATAAAAATGATGTTAACGGTGTTTGAAAGTCTGTTCCTTGAAAGTTAAAAGTTAAGTGATAATCAGAACCTTTTGAACAATCCATTTCATAATTTCCACTTGAGTCGGTGGAAGATAAACCCAATTGACTGATTAGAGCACTTAGAACATCTTTTGGGAAATAGGTTAGAGTAGTACCTGTGTCCAGTAATGCTTGACCTGCACCTGAACCGATTGTAGTATCTGAAGAAGAGGAAGATGTTCCTAATCCAATAGAATTCAATGTAATCATAACTTGTTGTGGTTTTGGTGTTCCGTTAGAATTAATGACTGGTATAGAAGTTAAATCTCCAGTGTACTTGTCATGATCGATACCACCAAATAAAACACTAGCAGCTCCAGAATCACTATCATTTAAATAAACGGAATATGTAATTTTATCGATATAACCTTCACTCTTCAGCTTCATTGGTAAATTTTCATAAGTTGTTCCATCAGTACCATCATAAGTTGATTCTAAATATTCGTAACCAATACCTAAAACACCCATGTCACTGGTAGCTTCATCAGCATCTGCAAAATTCATACTATGAATTGTAATACCGTTCATTGTAACGTCATCTTGACCCCAGGTACCTTTACCATATGTTTCATCAACATAGGTAATGGAGAAATCAGTGTTATTACTGGACCAAGAGGTGGAGGCAGATGAATCAAACACACCATATTGGCAACTACCAGTACCACTAACCATAGTACCTGAAACACTAGCAGCAGTGGCGGCTTGAGTCTCTGCGGCAGTAGCATCTGCAGAAGTAGCAGCTTCAGTCTCAGCTGCTGTAGTGCCAGCTGCAGTTGTATCAGTTTTAACAGGAGCGCCGTTTTCAACAACAGTGGCAGTAACAACACCAACTTGTGTGGTAACAGCAGTAACAGTGGAAACAGCTTGGGTTGCATCATCTTCATCAGCAGCTTCAACGTAAGGAGCAGAAGAAGAATACTGGGAGTAATGAGAATCGTAATCCTTAGCATGAGTATGAGCTTTGATTTCACCGTCATCTGCTTCTCTTTTTTTGAGAGTTGGAAGCTTGTTGATTAACCTTTTCTTTGAAGAACTATGATGAACACGATGATTGATATAAGATGTTCCACTACTACTACTACCAGAATCGCTATCAAGAGAAATAGCTTTAGAAGAAGAAGTACTTGAACAACCATTACCAGAGCCAACGACCCACATATCTGAAGAGCCTGTATCAACTAACAATTTAACAATTTGAGCATTAGATCCAATAGCAAGCTCAACAGAATAGAAAACAGATTGATTTTCCAAAGTAACCTCAACTTCACCATCCGCTCTTTTAACTAGTCTATAATACGCTTCATTACCGGCTTGTGCGTCAACAAAACTTGAACCTCTAGCCTGACGAGCATCTAATTTGATAAATCCTGTAGAATTACTGGATCTTTTTGTTAGGGTATCTCTTGAAATTAAATTAGAAATCGGAAGACCAGCAGCCAATTCTGATATATTTGTGATAACTGTTAGTAATAACACAGTTGAAAACAGCATATTGTATTAAGATTTCTGTGTATTTTTTTGCTCTAGCTAAGAGTAGTAATATTTAGTCAAGTATTATGGATTGACTGGGAAGATAATTCAGGGTCCAACGCATCATACATTGACAGAGTTAGAGGTGGGAAACTGAAGAATATATATACGTTTCAATTCATTCAACTGATGTGTCTCATTAATGCCAGAGTAGGCAATATCAAAGGTTCAATTCCAAAGGTATTCCTGAAATATAAGCTCATTGAAGGCATATTAAATTGAAATGTTTGAAAAAATTGAAGAAAGAAGAAAAAAGCATCTTGTCAAAGCATCAAAGCATCATGGGACTCAGGAATGAATCTTGAAACGTCGCCAAACAGCTCAGGAGCGGATGAGGTCTTTTAAAACTGTATACTATAGTTCAATCATTGATAGTATGTCCCATGTGCTGCCTGGTTATATGGAGAACGTTCCAGATGGTCAATTGTGCAATTATAGCTCATAATTCCTAACTGTTTTAGTGATTCCTGAAGATTTACATGTTGGATCAACTAGTGGTTCATCTGGAAATGGCAGACGCGGGTCGAATTCTCGTTTTGGTGGAGCTTGATCCCTAATTCATCTCAAATAGTTATTAAGACATGTGGATCTACAGATTGGTTGTATCGTATCGTCAGATTAGGAGTTTTTTCGCTTAGGATGGGCTATACAACGAAACGTCAAACAGATTTAATTTCATAATTCCTATGTGAGAATTCTTGGATTCTTGGAGGATCGGCCATACACACGTATTCATATTAAGCTACAGGTCAAAAAAAAAAAATGCACAATGAAAATTTATAAGGACCCAGCAGTTTATTGAAAACTCAAAATGATAACCATAAAGAATTTGCTGTTCACTCTGTAGAAAAGGTGACCTCTGGGAATCGGAAACCCTTAAATCAATACAGTTCTGCATTAATCTAGAGTTATTAGTCGATCGATATACTTCCACGTCAAAGTAAGAATTAAACGTAATAATATCATTTAAGCTTGACTGGCGCGGTACTATCTAATTTTAAAACAGCAAATTAGTCCACAATAAGTAAGCTTATAGGGTCAATCACAATTAATAAATTAAAGTGTCTTACAGAGGGATGAAATGAAGTCTCAGAACGGCATAAGCGTGGCAAACTGTACAGAATGGTGCGTGTGAATTATGCTGGTACTGATCGAGAACCAGCTGGTTTTCCTCAATTGATGGTCCCTTCTTAATAAGGAGCTGGTACCATTTCTGTTTCCTTCCAATTGTTCACTGAAGAAAGTCTAGTCGAAGTGGTCAATTTTTATTGCTCAGTCACTTCATTAAGCTTAAAGAACTCTTGATGATACTCAAGGCAGTCATGTCTTCAATGAAAGACCCTTCTTAAAACAACGGAAGATATATGAATTCTCCACTATGATTCCTCCCTTTTGATAACCAAATCTCTTTCATGCCGTTTACTTCTACTCAAGCAGTAACGTACTATTACAATAGCTTGCATTGATTTAAAGCATATCATTGGACTCGTATGATCTGGCCTAGTTGATCCACATTCACGACAGGTACCACTATATAGCCAGAAATCTTAAGTTTTCTTATAATGTCATTCCCGTCGAAAGTGATGGTGTCCAGCGAGATTATGTTATATACTCGTTTGATAATGTATATACTTAGTAGGTTAAAACAAATGCTACCACTATGGACTATGTCGTCGATAATCCTTAATATTGAACGCTTCCTTAGACACAATGCAATACCCCCCAGCCAACCAACATATAGTATATTAGGGTTATTAGGAGCTAATATTATATATACAAGACGGAAGCGGATACAAAAGATGCACAAATAAATACAAAAGATGCACAGAAGCCACACACATACATGCGATTGAAACAAAAATCAGAATCAAACACAATGATTAGATTTAGATACACACAACAAACAAATAGGCGGACGCAAAATTGAAAACGTAAACGAAATAAAAAGAAAAGAATCTAAGTGAGCATGCAGAATCGAAACATCCAACGACCCACTCGAAAACAAAAGACTGGTAACACAAATGTAAAAAAAGAAGCAAAAGAAAAGCCATAGCATACGTTGGAGTATGGTATAAGTAAAACACAATAGTAGCAAAGGAAATTCAATCAAAAGGTAGTGATAGTAGGTAGTATCATTAATTAATCATACAGCAAAAAATTCATGAAAACAACACAAAAAAGTGCTGAACACACCCACGCAACGCACACTAAAACCTGAACAAAACGAAACGAAACGAAACAAATCACCAAAAAATGGATGTTAAAATGTATAATATTGAAAACAATATAACCATAATATATCATTGCAAACGTAAAACATAGAAACGACAAGACAAAAAAGGTGTATCTAACTGAAAATAAAAGGAAACATAAAACGATAAGAAGGCGGCAACCAACTAGAAAACATCTATCCAATAGAAATAATAAAGGTGACAAAGTGAACAATAAAATTTTTGATAAGACAACAGTGGTTCTTTTTCAAAACACAGAGAGAACAAAAACAAGCATATAATAAAAAATCCCAGACAATATAGTAAAAAGTGTGAACAAAACCAATGTAGTAATAGTAGTATAATAGTAATAATAATGATATAGGAAAAGAGTCAAAAAAAACTAAGTAAGTACATCTAGACTGAAACACCAGGTAGATTCAAAAAGGTAGCATTCGAGCCATTTGACTTTGAATTCGAGGTTGCCGTGCTATAAGCACCACCAGTGTTATCATAATGATACATGTTTGGGTCTAGCTGGTACTGCTGTTGTTGCTGTTGCTGCTGCTGTTGTTGTTGCTCATACATCATTCTTTCTCTTTTCTCTTGCTCTTTTTGTAATTGTTCTCTGAGTTGTTTCTTAGTTGGTTTTCTTCTCTGAATCTTTGGAGGATAGTTGGGAGACGCTCTTCCTCTCTTTTTCTCTTCTCTAAGATATGTGCACTGGGAATTTGTTCTAATGCATTGTAAACAACGAGGATGCTCACCTGAACATTTTGTTCTTTTTTGGTTACATAAATCACAGGCTTTCTTAGTTCTTTTGGCTTTAGTCTTTTTATGACTGCCGCTGGTGCTGTCTGTGGATTCAGTTGAGGAGGTAGAACTTGTTCTTGAAGAAGAATGTTCAGGAGACATACATGGAGAACTTGAAGTTGAAGATTGGTCAGACGAAAAAGTCACATTGCTTAATGTTGTTGTTTGGGGCTGTAAATAATTGCCATACATATTTGTAGGTTGAGAAGGATAATTCGAAAAAGAGCTTGTGAAAGCAGCATAAGGATTATAAAGAGAACCTGAATTAGTGGTAGTACTCGTTTGAGATTGCGAAGTAGGCAACAATCCCGGCAAGGTAGACAAAGGTGGCAACATGTTGTTGTTACTAGTTGAAGATTGTTGGGGAGAAACAGTGTTATTAGTTGAATATCTGTATATCGAATCCGGATTAGGTGTAGGAGTAGAGCAGTTGGAGCGTAGCTGTGGAGGGGCCATTGACGTTGACTGCTGCTGCTGTTGCAACTGAGCGTACTTAGTGCTGTAGATGGCGTAGAGGGAATCTTCTTGGAAAGACATATAGCAAAACAGATCTAGGGGACTCTCTGTGGGAAGGCTTCGGTGTTAATGGTAAGACGGAAAGGGTCAAAGAAGCAACAGCGATTAGAAACTGGGCAAAAAATAAGGAAACGGGACTGCTTAAATAGCTACTGGGCATATTATAATTAGAAGAGAAAAGGGTGTATAAGTGGGTGATAATTACTCATCGTATCTTCCCTTCTTGTGCCAATGGATCGATCAACGACTTCCACCAGCGCCGCTCTGCCTCTGTCCCGAAGGAGTTAGCTTGCTTTATACTTTTTTTGTTTCGCGAATAAAAGCTCGGTTCGGGGATACAACTTCGGGCATCTAGTAGGGCTGCGTAGTTCCGGGACCGGCTGAGAGCCTTAATAGGTAATACCACCGAAGATTGTGGTCTTCCGGGATCGTATATCCGGAGATATGACAAAAAAAGACAAAACGGGCTCTTGGAGACGGACGTTTGCACTTTGAGGTACGTACCGTGCGTTCCTGTTGGCGACTTTTTACCACTGGCGGTTTACATTCAAGAGTTTTTAGTATTGTGGGTGGTTATTCATGTTGCTTGTGGGAATGTGGAGTATATAAAGATTTGATAACTAATTGGGACTGTGCATCTTTCCTTCAAATAAAGTAGGGTTCCGGATTTCATTTTGCAGGAAACGAAGCATTGTATGTATGCAGTCTCACTAAATTTCATGTTCACACGTCCCAACTAAAATTTTACTTTAATTTGCTCTAATTAATCCAAAGTATGCAATAACAAAATCAGACCCGCTTATCCTTCCACCATTTCCCAACAGTATTTGTTTATTGTATGTAATAGAGGTGTTTTCACTTCTATAATTAACCCCAAACCCCATCACCACTCACTTGTGCCTTCATGCCGCAGCCTCGCACTGGTTATAGATAATAGAACCAGTGGAGTTATATTATTTCATCTCCCTCAAATTGAAACTCACCTTCTTGGGCGCTTATTCCTTGTTTTGACCCTTACTATATTCTTCTTTTGTTGTTTCTTGATTCCTCATCCCATGTTGTTATAACCTAATGTTTTACCTCTTTCTAGACCTTTACTCCTGGGTTAGAGGCGCAGGGGTAGGTTGACTACGTAGCATAATTGATCAAATATTTATACCGTGGTTTGCCGTAGGAATTAATCTTATTGAAGTTTGTACAAGCGATCCTTCAGGATTTTAAGTTTGATGTTTGATGTACCTACGTATATCGGTGTATTTTGTGGTTCTAATTTAGCGATGGTAGTTTACAAGGCTGATGAAAAAACGTTTATATAGGCAGTTCAAGGAATGAATCAAAATCCCGTGACCCGTTATAAGCAAACCACATAGATAGATAGATAAAATAAATGAATCCTATAATCGGTGATGAATGAGGCACTGAGATGAAGGATAAAGGTTTGTGCAAACAAAAACTAAAACAAAAACTAAACCTAAAGCTAAAACAAAAACAAAAACAAGTATGTACCCTTTCCCATTTCTAGAAGGCTTGTTCCTTATATATTATGACTTAGCAATTACTAATATTGATATAATTCTAGAATCAAGATTCCTCAGTGACAATAATCACCCAACGATCTATATTGAGTATATAGGATAGGATACGATAGGATACGATCGATGTATGCTTAACCTTAACTTTTATACATTTTCAATTATATATCAATATACGGCCAATATAATTTTTATGAATTTGAATGTTTATCAGTGATCCCCACCCACATAAATATATGACCACACACCCGATCATCATACTGGATTGCAGAATGGATATATGGAATCTGGTATCTGCCATCAGTATAGATTCAGCACTAATGCTCGGCCCATGCACACAGTAACAGACATCGAATGAAAACGATTCACCGAATGTAAATCTGCTTAAATGTTTTTAGTTAATAAGCCTCTATATATAGACAAATAAAATAGTACAGAATATGACGCTGCTACATACCATCCTCGCTTTATAATTTCCCTTGTTAATTATTTGAAATTAAGAAATTAAGAGTATTTTAGGTAAGTTTATGTGTAATATGTACATGCGTCAAACTAAAATTCTAGCTGTGTCAGGTACACTTCAGTTCGAATGTAAGGGGCGTGGGTATTGGATCGTGTTTAGTTTAATTTAGCCTAGATACATCTATTTATTTAGACATGGATCCCTGTTACAGTTATTGAATTTGTTACAAGTTAAAGGAGTTTATATATATATATATATATATAAACAAATATATAGCGAGCTAAATTAAAGATTTCGTCCATGTAACGTTGGATGATTATCTCAAATGCTCAGGGAATGCACAGAGGACCCATGAACAATTAGAAAAATATATTCTATACATTCAAGCTAAGCAGATCGATGGTGAATGTGGATGTGTATATGGATATGGATATGGATACAAGGATAGATATAAATCGATCGAGAGTTGAGATATGGAAACATCGTACGCCCGTTGCATCCTTCTACGTACAATGTTCGAACAATGAAATAAGGATCTTCTAGATTTGATTTATCATTCTCGAATTATATAATAAGCTCATCATTTCGTATATGCGTAGCAGTTTTGGTTGTAATTGGACGCCTACTTTTGCTTGGAAGTTTCCATTTGGGGGTTATAAGTAGTTTGATTGAGTAAAAGAACACAGTTCACAATATCCCACAGAGAGCATACACGAGCCATAATCAACAACAACAAAGAATAAAGCTATATAGAGCCCAATTTGATAGACGATGTGAGCCGTTGTGCCACGCCACGCCACGCCACGCCACATCGTGCTCATTCTAATTATAGAAAATGAGTCGTGGCAACAACCTGGATATCCAGATAGGATTTAATTCATTTCCAAAACCGGTCTAGTACTCGGCCGGCGTCTTCACTCGGCCGATACCTTCACTCTATAAAGAAGCAGGTAATATGGAATATAGATGGTATAATTAACAAGCCAATGAAGTAGGCGTCCAAGAAACGGTTGTGGCTTATTATGTATGTAAATACATGCTTAAACCTTAATTTTATTTAAAGGGCCTTGTGTTTGAGTGAGTGCGCAGCTTGGAAAGTATATCCAACCTATGGAGTTGTTGCTCAAACTACCTGACACACTATTCGGTACCAGGTGACTGGTACCAAGAAAAAGAGCGCCTATATTCTCTATATGTATACTAGTAAGTAAGCAATTACATCATATCGAACAATACTTTAATGCAACACTCGCTTCCAATTGAAACATACCTTATATCCAAAGTCATCTGCAGTTACAGCAAATTCTTAAAAGAGCCCACACATACACCTCATATAGTCCCTGATCAATCCCTTTAACGAACTCACAGGTGAATAAGTCGCAGATCTCCCCAGATGCGGCATGATTAACTCGTCAAAAGCCATAGAATATATCTATCTTTCAATTCTTCTGTAACTAAAATACCCAAGGATATGGCCATGCTGATTCTTGATCGGCTTATTACTAGTTCTCTAAGATAGTTTGATCAGTCCCCTCGTCGTAATCGATTCAATTAATAGCACGAAAAAAAATTCTCCACCTTGCCCTTACATCTATGATAAGTTATTGGTAATTGGGCAGAAACCTGGGATGTGTGGATATAGTTAGTTAGATAGATAGATAGCTGCTACCTCGATAAAATAAAGCATTTCCCGATATACCTGTGCAGATGTCCCAAGGAATTCACACAGATATGCAACATAAATTTAACAAATTGATCGAGAAGACATAGTGCCTGTTTAATTAATTTTCTGACTATTATAAAGAAGAGAAATAATTATCCGATCAGTACATGCATTCACTACGTAGGACAGATTAACGATTAATGGCAAATGATCTCAAGATGGGAGCAAAGCTAAATACATACGAAACTAGACACCATCAACCTGAACTATTGTACAACTGAAAGAGAGTGTGAACACTTTACAATAGATAATATAAATATTAGATTATTATATATACTAGATAGATGGATTCTCAATGGATCGGCTCTGGCGGTTTATCTAACAAGAATTTCGCGATCAGTTGGGATCGCTGCTCTGCCCAAAACGAGCGAGCGGCTCTTATCTCCGCAAGAGGGGCTGGAGCCACGAAGCCGCGAGGTCCGACATAACTTCCACGCAAACCCGTGGGAGCTAAGCTATCAGCGGAGAAAGCTGCGGTGGCAGCCGCAGCAGGAGAGGCTACGATCCATTTCTCGATGAGGGGCCTCGGGAGCATTTACCCGTATATACGCCCTCAGGGTAGGATCTGGATTAGCCGTATATGCGTCCGTAGTCCCTGGCTAGGGCGGGAGGAGAGTAACCGTTGAGGTAGTTTAAGAAGATATACCAGAAAGATAGGAAAGAGTGTTTAAGGCTGAATATTGTAACGATGGTGAGCGTTGGTGAGTGTTGGTGATCGTTGGTGATCTAGCGTTATAAGAAACTGTGCCTCTAAAACAAAATGGAATTAAGGATCCAATGGTCAGTTATATGACGGTATCCAAAGAGGCAGGTAGATAGGCACGATCTAGAATCCGGATTGGGTCGGTATTGGATTGCGTAGGTTTGTTAGGTGTTTCTTATTGACCAGAAGAGTAAGTAATGGTAAGCATAGGCCGGTGTGCACTTTTGGGGTTCTTCATATAGCCTGATTGATTTTGTCTGTATAAATAGCTAGGGATGAGTAATGTCGTAGTTTTGTGATCAGATTGTGCTTTCTTTCCAGTTCAAACCCTGGGAATGGTTAGAGTATTTAAAGAAATGTAACAACTAAAAATAAAGAAGCATGGGTGGCTTTGTTACTGTCAGCACTGTCAGCACTGTCAGCATTACTGTGTGCATTCCAAGTTCAGACTTAAAGGAGTTTTTTAAACAAGTTATAGAGTCAGGTTACTGGAAACCAACATCCAAACCAAAGACACACAGACAAGCAAAAAAAAAAAAAAACCAGGAGCAACCACCAAAAACTCAAAATCCGTCTTCATAACCACCAGTAAAATGCTCAATCTTCCGAAGATACTTCAACCCATCCGTATCCTGATGTAGCAACTCCACTTTCTTATCTGTCCATCCAGCAACTGTTACAAACAGCCATTCCAGGTGTGAAGGAAATGCCCCAACGTATTTTAAATCAAAACCAAACATCTCCAACCGTTTCACAGAGTTGGGAAACCGACTTAAATCAAATATATGCCCGCTTAAGCATGTGAACCGGAGACTCAACTCGACCAGTTGGGATAAATTTGTAAAGTCAACTTGCCTAAATGATGACCATTCAAGGCCACCAGCAGGATATCTATCATGCGCAAGCAAATCAATCGATAGACTGTATAATGATGCAGGCAATGAGGACACAAACTTCTGTAGTTCAGTATTGGCTGGTAACGATTCGAAATCATGCCAGTCTATAAAAATGTGAACATCAGCCAACGAACGCAAGGACGCTTTGTTACTGATGGTTGGCAATGTAAACACCCTTCTTGTAGTTGTGAATGAAAACTTGGACAATTCAGTAGGAAGCGTGATTAAATCTTCGCTGATTTGGAAAAAGCAGTTGTTCATTTTCAAGTGGTATAGCGAGTCAGGCAGACCATCTAAAGAATAAGGGTGTATTAATATATTTGACAATTCCAAATACACCAATTTTGGAAACTTATTTAAATGGAATGGATTCTCGTACACTACTGGAGTTGATTCTGCGGTAATTTCGTGTTTGTAAACTGTGCCTAGTCTAAATAATTCATGGTTTAGTATAAGAGATTTCATGTTTTGAGAGTCGTTAACAGTTTCGAGAAGCTGTATGTCATCAGCTACAAAACTATCGTATTCAAAAGCAGTCAAGTTATCTTTCAAGTTTGAGAAACGGTAGCCTAAATATGATTCATTAAAATCGATGGTTGTTAGGCTATCACCTTCGTAATATGTAACATATCTGATATCTAAATGAACTTTATTTGGATCTAAACTTGCCAGTTTTTCAATGAATTTAACTGGCAAAGAATACGCCTTTTCTGTTTGAAGGTTGAAAATCAAGGTCTTTTTATACCCGGGGTTAGGAGCATCTATCCATTCTTCTAAAAACTCACAATGTTCTTCAATTAATTCGGTTTCATCAAGATTAAGGAAATTGATAGAAATAAGTTGCAACTTCTTGAACTCTGTGAGCTTGAACAACATTGGAAAGCCAACAAACGCCATACTTGTAATACTAGCAAAGTAATCAAACTTACTAACGGCACCGGGAAATTCCAAAGTTGGAAAATTATTACCAAACATGAACGACACATTCTTAAAATGATTTTCAATAAACCTAACCAACCCATTAGCCTCATCCATATAAACCCCAAATTCACAATCAGCTAACGTGATCTTATCCGACTTAATTCCATATTCATCATAAAACTCGTATAACCTCTTAGCAGAACCACTTGATATTTCTATACCTTGGGCCAAATATGTATTTGGAGATAGATATATGTTTGTTTCATAAGTCAAACAGATCATGATCCTGGATTCATTTAGTAATAATGCAATAACTTTATCCAGTTCTTTAGTTTGAAACATTAAATCAACGATTTCAATGAGATCGAGTTGTAAAATTACAAATTTCCATATGTTTAAGAATAGTTCATTGGGAACTTGGGATATTATTGACTTGAAGGTTCTGTCAGATGGGAATTTTATCCATGGTTCATCGTTCAGTGTATCCTTTTCAGTAAATTCTTCTGGTCTTGAAATTGAACCAGTTGCCTCTGAAGCGGGGGTCGAGTGGCCCTTTGGCTGTTGCTGTTGTTGCAATTCTTTGGAAGATTTGCTTTTAAGCGTAAAATGGTTCAGTCTATTCAGTAGTCGTTTCATCGAGACTTTGATTTGTTTAATTCAGAAAATATTCCTATTGAAATTGAATTGAGAGGCAAACATGGTTGAAAGCGGGGATTATGTGGCCTTATATAAAGTTTTCAGAAAACTGGTAAGCCAGCCAAGACAAGTAATAACTACAGAGCCATTTTCCAGATAAATCACAATGCACGTTCACGTGCACGGGTGTCTAACTGACAATTGCCGACTGTCAAGCATATATATCGAGAGACGACCGTCTATAGTTAAACCATTTAAATGGATTTAAACATTTAAGTAAGATGCAGACAAACAGAATAGAAGAACTTTGAACAATTCTTAAACTAAAATGTGTGATTGAATCGGTCACGACGTTTTGTAAGTTTATACTGTCACTAGTTGGCTCAACAGTAAAATTCAAAAACGGACAAGTTTCCTTAAAATATATTTGTGATTTTAAATTCAGCTGAAGAGTTTGGGTTAAATATATCTACTGCAACATATTTCAAATGGTGTGGCGTCTCTCCATTAATAATAGAAAATCCGGGAAACAGAGTCAACGGTGAACAACATATATAAACTCTAAGTTGATGCTATATTTAAAAGCAAGAGAAGTGGATTGAAATTAGTTATACTTAAAATGATACCTCATATTAGTCCAATTGAATGAATATTTTGAGGATTTGATAAAATTCCCTTAATCTCGATCATATGTTTCTTTCCACGTAATGGACCAATCTTATTATCTTTGAAGCAATGTATCTTGATAACCGAACTGGGAACATTTCTTATTGTTTCATTCGGAAATCCATAATCAAATCCACAAATAAACCTTTTCACGGGATAAAACTGTTTTAAAGTATTAAGACCAGTATTAGCTAGAATAATATTCAATTCAAGACTTTTAAATTTTGGACAAGTCAACCAAAATATTTAAAGGAATTATTTTCCATTAGGACATTCCACACTTCAACACTAATTCTAAGCTTCTTAGTCACACACAAACCGGCTCAACCTCTAACAAATTGTAAATAAAGATGTTCAAAATCAATTCTAATACATCTCCTACTTCTCTCCTACTTTTTCCATCATACGAAACCTTCAAATGTTCTAAAAGTGGCATATCAGCTAACCATTTAATGTCACTTACATTATCTCTATATGAAAACGGCAAACAAACAAATTCCAGCTTCAGATAATTGAAAAAATAAATACATTTATTCTATTCAACTCTATCATACATATTATCTTTATAATCCTTATATTCTTGCGTGAATCAGCTAATCTATATCAGACTTTGGGCCAGAAGTGGCAAGCCTCACTGACTCACAACACGAGCAAATCAATTCCCTTTTTGGTTTTGAAGGAACTCTCCAAAGTGATATTTTAGAAAACTGAATCTGTTTGTATCTGAAAAGAGGTAACCACTAGATAAACCTTGGGAAATATGTCCAGGTGCTAGGATAATTCATCGGAACCCACACTGGAAATTATTAGCAAAGGAGTATCTATTATCCTTGAATAGAGTACTGCTTCATAAATACAGGCTTTTTATTAAGAAATTGAACATGAATTTGGTGTTGATTGATATATAAATAGCAGACAATTACTATAGAATCAAAAGAATATGAAGTTCAAATTTGTATTTCCAGCGACTTTCAGTAGATGTAAAAAATCTAGTATATAGTACAGACAGGTTCTTAATCCCTTTGTAATTGGTTAACATATATTTGAAGCAATAGTAAACACAACTACTATATCTATTATACAGTGTAATAAAAAGATTAAAATAAAAGAATTATATATTAACAACAGTACCAATGATTAATACACAGCACCACCACGAAAACTAAAACTAAAACTAAAAGAGAAAATAACTAAATTAAATTAAAAAAAAAGTAAAAATAATATACAAAAAACGATTTATATAATAAGGTAAGATAAGTAACTGAAGTATAAAAAGGGAATCAAAAAAATATTAAACAAAATTAAATACCAATAATATAATAACAATAATAAAATTGTAAATGACTGATCTCTAGCAGTTCAAAAAAGAAGAAAAAAACAGAAGTCGTTAATAATGATAACAACAAATAACACAGAAATAAAAAATAAGGAAAGGGAAGAGTAAAATAATAATAATAATAATAATAATGATAATGGTAGTATCTGAGACAACAAATCCACAGCACACAATAGCAACACTCAGAAATATAACAAAACAAACGAACAGACACACAACTTGGAATTACACAAACTGAATGAAACCTAAACCAGTCACAAATACTGACACTCACACTTGAGAAAATCAACAAGAAAGGCATAAAGAGTACAAAAGAAAAAAAACAGAGTAAAAACAAAGAACACTAATAGCACAAACAAATCATAAAAGCACACACGTACAAAACGGGATCATTTTCCAGAACCACCAGAAGATACAGTACTATTCCCATCGTCATCCTCATCTTCTTCATCCTCATACGAAATTGTCTCTAGCCCATTATAAACCATTAACAATTTCTTATGAGTCTCAGCATCCTTTATATCATTTCTATTGAACATATAACTTCTAATGATATCTTTATTCTCAAACATTTTCTTCACTTCAACGGTATCAAACTTCCTACACAAGTCCAAGTTTTTGTTCTGACATCTTTCAACCGTAATACCACTCTTATCGTCGCTTTTTGAACTGGACATTTCTTCACTGATACGCTTCCATCTGTTTTCCCAATCACGTTTGATGCAGTTAACTAGTTTTAGTTCCATGTACCTTGACCAAGAATCGTTACGGGACTTATGTGATCTTAAGTATCTCATTTGAATGGCTTGCCATGAGTGACGCTGGTTTAGTAAGTCAGCTATTTTCTTCCATGACAATCCATCAACTTCTTTGTATCTAACTATTAATTCATCGTCTTCTTTAGACCAGCCTGAGTTGTTTGGAATCTTGGATCTTTTAGATTTCTTTAATGGTGGTTGTTGCTGTTGTTCCGGGGTTTTCGGAGGCGCCGTCTGTTGAGGTTGGATCGGTGTGAAAGTTGTCATCTGTGGCAGCGGCTGTAGTTGTTTGATTGGGGATTTCTTCATTGGAGATGGCGTGGTTTGAGGTTTTAATGGTGAAGACGAAGAAGCTTGAAGATCATAGCGTTGACTTTCTTGTTGTATGTGTGATTGTGCTTTTTGCAGTTGCAATAGTTGTGATTGTTGGTCCTCACCTGATGTTGATGGTAATGGAGGCAAAATTGATCTTCTCTTTCTGGTTCTGGGAGATTCTTCCAAATCGGATTCAATAGTTGATGAATTATTAGATGATGATAATGGAGGAGATAATGATGGGTTCGAAGTAGTTGAAGATAAAAGAGTGGCACTTAATTTTTCAGGAGAACTTGGTGATATTGTTGTAGGGATATCACCGATTGCTGTTTCACCAATTTTTCTCTTATTTGAACTTCTTTTCAAACTTATTTCTTTTTGAACGGCTTCTTTAGCTTTCTCGATTGATTGTTCTTCGGGAGCAGTATCAGATAATATATTCTTAGATAATTTCTGTTGTCTAGTTTGTTGGTGCAACTTTTCAATTGCCTTATTCATTTTGATTGATTTTTGCTGTTTTAATAAATACTTCTTACGTTTTTCTTCTTCGGTTAATTCAGGAGCTTGTGGGATTTCAATTGGCTTGTCATAAATTTCAACTGCATTAATTAACGAATTAATGGGAGCAGCCTGAGTGGTGACGGGGAGTAATGGCTGTAAAATGGAAGGCAAAGGAGTTTTAGGAGTTGTCTTTGAAGGTGTTTTAACAATCGGTTGTTTTGTCCGTTGATCAGATTCAGATGGTATATCAGAATAACCAGTAACATTCAGTCTTTGAATAACATCGTCTTTTTGGAAAATACCCTTTGGGATTCTCATTTTACGTCTGGGAGACTGAGACTGAGACTGAGACTGAGACTGAGACTGGGATTCAAAAGAAGAAGAGCCAGGCCTAGAAGAAGTGGGAGTAGGTGAGGAGGACCCGGAGGAGTTGGTGTTCGTGTTGGTGTTCGTGTTGGTGTTGTGATGATCGGACATTGTCGTAAATGAAGGACTAATAAAGTGGCGACAGAAGATCAGTAACAGTTGCAGATCTGGGATAAGGAACAATTAGTCTGATCCAATTAACTAGAGCCAAAAAATGTTGTGTTTGAATTGGGATAATGGCGACCTTATAAACAAAATCTGATGAAATTTGATCAAGTGGAAATATTTCGAGCTTGTGCTTGGACAACAAAACAATACGAAACGGGATCTATTGGATAGAAGGGAGGGTCTGAAGACACGTTTGCGGAATGACACAGGGCTACAACAAGGATAGTACCTGGCGAAGTTGTGGGCTTTTGCGACGGAGCAGGTGAAGTGAAAACAGACCAAAATGAAAATGAAAAGGAAAACAAAACAGACGCAGTTTGAGCAGAGAATTGGCCGTGCACAGCCACGATTGGGTCAAGCCACGACGGTGCAGATGTAGTACTACTGTGTGACAATTACATTGTCGCGGGTCATTTTTATTGGCTTATCTTAATTGTATTACTGGATACACAACAATACAAATACTACTTAGGTGGTTCGTTTGAACGAAGAGAACCGGCTCACAGGAGCTCCACCATTAGATGGAGCATGGGTTGTTTGTGGATGATGATTGGCAGAAGAGGCGTTACCAAACTTAGGAGCAGCAGGAGGCCTGTATGGTTTGAATCTGGACTGAGGTTGAGGAGATGGTGAAGCAGAACTGTTACCAGACTGTTGACCCTGAGCACGACGTTGAGAGCCGAATCTAGAGGTGGGCATCTGGTGAACTTGAACTGGATGATAACGAGACGATAACTGTTGTTGAGCAGCCGATTGTGGATGTGCCTGGGCTTGCGATTGTGACACTCTAGGTCTGAATTGAGGGTCCACATTTGACACCTGTTGCTGTTGTGTTTGCTGGATCTGTTGTTGTTGGGAGAGGCCTAAGTTGGAGAACTTCTTGTTCAAGTTCTTAAGAGAGTCCTTTACAGGGAGCCAGTCAGGGAAGGGTTCTTCTCGTTCCTTGTAGTACCTGACCAAAGCTTTGTTGACAACAGTGTCTTCTTCATACTTGCCGTCCTTCTCTTCCTTGCCGATGCTGACTTTGATGTTGATGTCCGACGAGAAGCCTTTCAATTTGCCAAACATGGTTAGTGTATGTCCTGTTTTGGTTGACGGAGAGTGTTGCAGGAAACGGTGAATGCTATTAAAAGAAAGCTGTTCTGTCAGTTTCTCGTTTGGTTCAACTCGCTCGATTCAAAGCCTCTGACCTGTCTCCTGCCTCTGCCTCGGGTCTAGCGCCGGTACTTTCCCTACATTCCTTCTTTTCCTAGAATCTAGACGAAACAGAAACTGTAACGGTTTACAATTGTCACTATACTATTATAATAGAACAATTACCAAATTAAAAAGCAATGAAAGCAGCATTAAATTATACAGATAGTACATGAAAATAAATCGAATAATCATGCATAGAGGCTTTTCAATAGATGAAATTTCTATCTAAAAGTACTTCTGAAAACCACTCATGTAAGTTTCAATATGCATTAAAGGACACTTACTTCCTTCGGAACTCAAAAGATTTACACCTCATAAAACACTCCAGCATGAAAGTACATTTGGTATCAAAAGAGCTAAGATGAACTTAATCAACATAACCTTCAGCTTTGAATTAGAGAGAATTCAAAAACAATTACTTTTAACTGAAAGTTTCGAGATCTAAGCAAACAACCACATACTTTTAAATTAACACCTTTAGTGAAGATATGATAGTTGGCTCGAGAACGACATCAAGTAATCGAAAAAGAGTGGGCTGAGGAAATGACCAATGCAAGCCTAACATCTACTATGTTTGGGTCTGCTTTAACTGACGCCGAATCAGATATAAGAGTACCTCATGTAGACAACTTTTAGATTGTCGGGCAATTAACCTATTCTATTCTTCTCGTACTACTTAGTAATGAATAATTAGGTCTTTTCTATGTTATACCGTAAAAACACTTATTAGGTAAGCTGAATATTTCTCAAGAACAAGGAAGCTCCAGCTTACCGGTATGGGTTTAACAATATGGAAGCAAGAAGCAAGAAGCAGTAAGAGGGGCACAAAATCTAAAACGAAATGCAATGTGGTAAATTACCTCGTTGTACGTTGTACGTTGTACTTGTGGTAAACTCATATGTATGACGATATCTAAGTTAGATCGTTATAGGATTTGGCCTATACTTACAAATATAGTATGGTGATAAATTTATGATGTTATGTGATTTTAATTAAATTTTGGATCAAAAACGTACAGAATAAAATCGTTGGTATTTGTGTTTTCAAAAGTCAAATCCGATAATGGAATCAAAAGGAATGGAGAACAATCAAGAAAATGTTCAAGCGGAAATTGCAAATGAAGAGTAAGTAATGACCCATCAAAGGAATCGCATAATATGACTAGCTAAGCAACTGTGTGTAACTCATAAATCTGGATCTTAATTGAGAAGTCACATAGCGAACAGGAGCCAGGGGGGCAAGGGCAGATTATAGCTAAGCCAGAATGATGGCCATCTTATGGAATCTCTTGGAACTCTGGATTCTTAAGACAGATCTGTTTTGAATAGGCGGATCAAGATCCAAAAGGAAGGAATAGAGAAATTGATGTAATATGGAAGAGAAACGGGACAGAAAGATGCTTCCGAAGAAGGAGCAAGAGCTTTGAGATTTCTTTAAGAGCTTTGAGCTTTTGCTTCAACCGTCTCACTAAGCATTCCGCGCATAAGTCTAATGTATACTTATCATGGAACTATATTTATGCATGGGCCCTAAATATACAAGAATTGGATTGCTCACATTCCGCCAGCTCAATTGCTATGAGAATATTGAATGCCACATCAGAGTACAAATAAAAGACATTTACAAAGGGAAATTTTCTAAAAATAATTTCCTGAAATCAACGAAAAATGGCAAGTGTACTTAACAAAACAAGTAACCAATTCGTTTAACTCGAAACATTCTGTTCCTATAAATGAACTTTCAAAGCTGCGATATCCAATTCCCCTTTAATGGAATTTAATCCACAGTTTTATTTTTGTTTGATTCATTTTTGGTGGAAATCCAAGACGAAAATTCGATCAAGGAAAAATCAACTTAACTTTTGGTCATTCATTATCATCAAATGTAAAGTCTAGGAAAGCAAGACTTATGCCCTCTTCCTATTCTGATTTAGAAGAAAAACCTTCAGCTTCTCGAAAGAAAATCAAATTCTCAAGAGCAATTTGACATACATATCATTAATAACTGGATCTGCAGCTGAATAAAAAAGCAACGAGCATGATTACCAAGGCCAAGACTGTTTAACCAAAAGTCTTCAGGTGCGTATTCATAATTTCACTTTAGTTTATCTTTGGGACATCAGTCTCAAAATCATATGTCTTTGAAGTAGTGATAGTAAGCTTAAGGTTGTTGGCGTGGAGGCTCGTGGAGCTCTTGCAGACGCGTCAATAGACCTCGGTTAATAGTCAGACAGCCTATTTGAGTGTTGATCCGATGACGAAATCAATACATGCAGGCAGTCCCATGGCCATCTTTATTGCGCTCAATGACTGTATTCCACTTAGAAACCAGGATCGTAGAGTCACCTGTCCCCCTATTAAACCATACTTACTGACCTCTTTTGGAATATATAAGTAGTATACAATTTCTTTTCTTCCAGTCTTGAAAGTAGTTCAACAAGGAGCTCCAATCCTACATTACTAAAATATGGTTAATATCTCTTATACCCATCCTCCAGCTTACAGTCCATCAGTTCAATACTTGAGTCTTTGCTTCTTCTGTGATGAACTTTTATTTTCTAATATGCGTACTTCTGACCAGGTCCATTTCAAACCTGTTATCCTAGAAATTAATTCAACCCAATTAAACTTGTTTGTTGTGAAGTATAAATATATTAAATTTGCTAATTACTATTTCTCCCTACTCAAATCTAAAAACTTAAATATAGTTGAAGATAATGATACCAAAAAAAAGATGAAACTAACTCAAAAGTTGCTGTTCTCCTTCAATCTTTCGGATAAAGTTGAGTTGACCAACAGACAACTAAATTCCACAAAAGGTACATTAGTTCATGACTTGCTCGATTACAAACCAGACATCCACCAATTAATCTCACCAGATTCAGAAGAACGCACAGCTGCGCTACAATCGATTAAAGGTGATTTGTTTAAAACATTTTCAATGCAAGAGTCTGTTGATTTTGGAAATGCCATTGGATTTGATGGGAAGCCAAATACTCTGAGAATGGTTTTTCCATCTCATCAATTTTTAATTACTTCCTACCTCCCTGAACAGTTCATTCAACTATTTTATAAATTGAATATCTCCAAAGAAGTTTCTTTAGATTTAGAATTTAGAAATGTCAATCCTCGGGATTTCGGCTTGCCAATTCAAAGGTACGATAATTATATTACAAGTGATTCTAAATCTGAAGCTGTTGGTACAAATACTGATACTGCTACTGGCTTCCATCTAAACGAAGTTGAATCAATCGCTAGATCTATGAGACCTTGTAAAACTAGATTTGGAGAGTACAACAACCGTTCATTTATGCCAGATGATTACCCTACGGCTTGGCCGGCATATCAAGGTACCACTATTTGAATGCTTTGTATTAACTTCCCTTTTATTACTCAGCCATTTTTCTGTATGTTCACGTTCTACCAAGCTTTTTTTTCATTTTATTCTGATGTTTATTTCCCATTTCTCCTATCTATTTCTTTGAAATGCTTTTTAACTTATTAGTGGTGGATTCCTACTTTACTGTTCTCTTTCCATTTACAACACCTAAACAAATATAACAATTAAATCCATCTTGTAATACTCTGTATTTCGTGGGCGGTGAGGTGATAAAACTTTCAGTTTATGATTGTAACTATTGGTTCTTTTATCGCAAATCACCGTAGTTTTTCTTAGGTCATCTCCAAGAAACTCAGTTCCTCATTTCCAAAGAAAGGAAGCGTGAATAAATTAAGCAAAGGTAGAACGGCGCCTCCAAGAGAGGATTCTAGCAAGCAATTGAAAATATCCAATAGATGTACTGCCTTTTAGAACTAAAGCAAAGCATTGTTAATCTTGCTTGCTACATTATAGTAGATCAATCAATTTTTGTATCATTTGATGAAGTTGGATCAAGCTACGCTGGATGCTTGCAGGAAGGGAAATCCGCTTGTAGTCCATATTCAACAATCCAGACCAAAATCATTAGTGACCTTGAAGCGTTTGTTCCTTTAAACAAAGAGGGAGGCAAAACCACAAGACTATCAAAAGTCATACTAATTTCTAGTGAGAGCCCAGCTTTACTTTCTTACTTTAAACAGAGTCTGACAAGACATTGAATATTGAATATACTACACTGGGTTTAGATAAATCTATCAATATATTGATTGAGGTGATGCCTAATTTGATAGTTCAATCTTATAGATATTTAGTCAGTGTTAGAATTATGGTTTATTATTATTCCTTTTTTGTCGTTGCACACTACGTCGAAGCTTTATGAACCAGAAATAAGCTTCCCTAAACATCAACCACTATATATATATCAAGCAAATTGTATGTTCGAGCTTTTTAAAGCAGATACAACCAAAAGCCAGCCTGATTAATCATACTTAAAGTTGATGTGTCTGAACTAGAAAACATTGCCTTGAGATTGCTAAGATATAATTTGGACTCATACATATGCTCTTAGCTTTACAACCACGTGATTGGAGTCTTAGAATTTGTGGTTTTCAGTCACGTGAATTTATCTAGTTGACTAACAGTCAGCCTCTGTTTAGCTGATCCTTAGTTTAAGGATCATTTCGTTAACTAGGTATAATCCATAACTTCACATCATTGTTTTACTTACTATGTTTATCCCTTAGTATGGATACCAATTGAACTTGAATAAGGGTCTCCGAGATAGACCGAAAATCATGTTCAAAGAAGGCTAATTATGTTATTCCTATATTCAACAAAATAAAAGTAACTTATATTTTAGAACAAAATCGTATTTAATTACCACACAAAAGAAAGACAATTCAAGTTATTTTTAATTTTACATTTTTTGAAGATTTACTTGGCCCAACAATATGACAAAAATGGGTCAAGGCTCTTGTATACCTCAAATTGTCGGGAAAAAGTTTTGTGCTTGCTTTGTTGTGTCATATAAAAATGCTAAAAAACCTGTCAGGCAACGGGCTTCAAGTCTGTGACTTACCCACCTTAAAACAAGCTAGATCAGGGAAACTATAGCATTAAGGCAAACGTTAATATCCAAGTAGTCGCAACCAAGGTGGTAGTTATAGCTATCCATGTAGTGTAACTACAAAGTGCAAGTTAGCAAAATACCCAATTTGTCGATAAAATAAGATGAGATGAGCGTGATTTCCTCTGGAAAAAGTAGTTTTCGACACAAAGAAAGAACTGAACCTTGGAATCAAGGCAATTCAATAAACTATGATTGTATCTATGGTAAATTGGGCAAGCCCATGTACAAGAAGCAAGTTCATGGGATAAACCAATAAAAAGGGAGAAAGACAGCTTCGCAAATGTCAATTCCAAGACTTCAGCTTGTAGTAAATCAATCCAAGAAGTATGTATACTAAGAAAATAACAAATTTCCAGTTGAAGTGAAACATCTGCCAAGTTAAAAATGTCATAAATCCAACAAGTAGGTCTCAGCTTCTTTGGATTCACGTCCAGGATCAACTGTTCGGAAACTCATTAAATACGTGTGCGACCTAAATTGCTGGTTGAGGCCGAGCTTCAAAGTTCAAATAAAACTGAGCTTCGAAGTTCAAATAAAACCATGACAAAAAGCTTTGAAACATCATGTAATTAGGCGACACTTATTTAACAATCTAATTTATACCCAAATTATTGCGCTCAATAGGTTTATTTCAACTATAGACTCATACTGTCAAATGCTGTTGTATCTGCGGTGATTTCATGGCGTCTTAACATCAAGCATCAGATGCGACGTGCTTTGATTTCATTCTTTATGCTTATACAACAAACCCTTATTAGAATAATGCCTTCATGGAGCTTGTACCTGATAATCATGGTTCTTTCATATGTCATCTGGACCTCCATAGAACTCCGTACAAAGCTTTGGTATGCGTCGGGAATATATATATATATATATTCCATACTATTTCCCGCAATTGTGAAAAATGATAATAATTAGACATCTAAAAGTTATCGATTCACACACTTTAACTTCTTGTTTATTTATAAATTTACCTTAGCAACATGAAACTATTATCATTAACACTGTTGATTGTTGATATATTGCCATTGGTTGCTAGTTTTCCTATCCCTGTTGATGAAACTCTTAAAAATAGAGCTGAAGAAAGACCAGGTTACTTCAAACTATCTGCTAGAAAGAAAAGAGGGTCCAATTTCAAGAATGCTAAAACTGATAACGAACCTAGATTAGCTAAGAGATCAGATGGTATGCTTGAATATCAATTGGAAAACCAAGATACATTCTATTCTGTTGAGATGTCTATTGGTTCCAATGGACAGAGCGTTAATTTGCTTGTTGATACTGGTTCTTCGGATATGTGGGTTGTTGGATCAGATAATCAATGGTGTGAAAGTACCACTGCTGAAAAAGTTATTGTGGTTAGTAGTGCTAATAAAGGTTGCTCAAAGAAAAGAATAATCCCAAGCATGGAGCTACATGTTTCTGAAGAATTGGACAAGAGAGACTCTCATGCTACAGTTGATACTTATTTGCAAGATAGTATTGACAGTGAAACCTATATTTCAGAAATAGCTGAAGATGATTCATTTAGTGAAGTTCCGACCGTTCACGGTGCAGCTGTAGTTACTGTTACGGCCACTGCGGTTAGGGTTCATACCACCACCATTACGAATATGGCTACCTCTGCTGCCAGTCCTGCTTCTAGCACTCTTTCAAGCACTTCTACTAGTTCCACTGCCAGTTCCGCTGCTAGCTCTGTTGATTCGTCACAGGCTACTTACGATTGTGCCAAATTTGGCACTTTCAGTTCTGGCTCGTCTAGTTCTTGGAGTAGTAATAATACTGATTTCTCTATTACGTATATGGACGGAACTTATGCTAAAGGTACTTGGGGTCAAGATGATGTTACAGTTAATGGTGTTACTATTAGTAACATGAATTTTGCGACAGCTAATGATGCAACTAGTGAGATGGGTGTTTTAGGAATTGGCTATCAATATTTGGAGTCAACTTATACTTATAGTAATGGCAATGATGCAGCACTCTATGATAACTTACCAATGAAATTGAAATTAGAAGGTTTTATTGATAAAATTACTTATTCTATCTATTTGAATGATTCTGATTCAAGCACTGCTAATGTTTTATTTGGTGGTATAGATCATGATAAATATACTGGCGATCTTACCTCTCTTTCAGTTATTAATCCAGATGGAAACCCTAGACCTGATCATGTCATGGTTACATTGAATTCTCTTTCATTAAGCACCTCATCGAATGAATCCACAATTGGTTCAGGAGCCGGTCAAGCCGTTCTTGATACTGGTACTACTTTTAGTTATTTTCCAACTGCTATTCTTCAAGCTCTTCTAGTCAAATTAAATTCTCAAGTCTCTTTAGTTAAATCTAATGGTTATTACATGATGAGATGTTCAGAGGCTTCAAACTATTATCTAAACTTTAATTTCCAAGGCTATCAAGTAAAGACCCCTTTAACGTCTTTCTTGTTAAGTGTTGAAGAACTTAGTAATGTCAAAGCAGATCAAAAGGCGTCTTCATATTGTGCCATTGGTATACTAGAAACTGATAGTTACTTCTTACTAGGTGATGTTTTCTTGAGAAATATTTATATGGTCGTTGATTTAGAGGATGATGTAGTCGCAATGGCCCCAGCTAATACAGCTTCAAATAGTGAAAACATTGAAGCTATCAGTAACTCTATTCCTTCAGCTACTGCTGCTGCTACTTCTGGAATTTGGACTAAAGGTTCATCATTCACGGCTGTTTCTTCCTAATTAGGTATTGTTTCATTTACTCATAATTGTTCAATTTTCACACAATTAATATTCTGCCATAAGTCTTTGTTTGTTTACTTCTTTTACTTTCCTTCTTTTGGTCCTTCGTTTCTTTAGGTTTTCATTTTGGTTCTCTTAACTCGGTTTGACTTCTATTGCCGGCAATAGAGAGTTCAATTATATAACACTAGGTATCTCTTATATACTTTTTACTCGTTGTTTTGTCTAAGTTCTTTTACTTTTCTAGTTACTTTTATTTCTATACGTTATTTTAAAATATCTTACAATGAAAAATGTCAATTCTTTAGGACATGCTTGTTTTTGTGGGGTATCATAAACTGCCTGAAACAATTAGGTAATTGTTTTTTTTCAGAAGCGTCGTTTTCATTCTCTTTTGAAGTATCACCCACTTGGAAGTAATGATTGTATATCTGTAACCCCAGTTGTTTCAAAGCAATGTCTAGCAGCATCCTAGCTTACAAAGCTGGGTACTTAAGTTGTAGTTTACGTAATATTTAGTATGCAATGCGATGACTTCTGTTTTGAAAACCTGATGCTTTGTTCCTTGAAAATTGTGGACCATTGTTTTCGAGTTCATTTAGATCAATTGTTCGATAACTAATGTAGCACAAATATCTTTGACCTCCTAGTTGGTAATAGAAAAGTGATTTGACTCGAATAGGAAGTGGCAGGGTAGATTACGTAAGATAATCGACCCAAACTCGACGCGACGACGCCTGCTTTGCCGCCTCTTGCGGCTATTTCTTCATTAAAGAAGCTGCTTAAGTGATCAGAGAAATAGAAGGAGAACCAATTGTTGATTTGGCAAATCAAACACCTCATCAAATTTTAATATAAATTTCAGTCGAATCAAGAGTTATATAATGCCAAATTTTACTTCTCGTTTAAATGCCCTGTTGATATACCCTCTCCTTTAAGGCCCTACACCTTGATCAACACACATAGCCAGGTGAACCATTTTCCTAACATGGTGGAGACCAATCTTTCTGAAGAAGCAGCAACTAGTCAAGGTAATTCAAAGTTGACTGAGTTTGTTGAGTTAGTTTCTGAACTACCTGAACTATTGCAATATAGGATACTACGTTTTATTATTCATCATTCGGTTAATACCTATTTGGATGATTTATCTGTTTTCATTGATTTAATTCCATATATTTCCACTGATCATGCATTCAGACTTCATATTTACTTCTGTGCACCAACCTACAAGAAAAATCCATTATTAGTAACTTTTATTCTTGATGAGACACTGTATCGGTACAAAAAGAATTTAGAAGATACACCAGATACCAGAACTTTACTCATTAATTCATTACAAAACTTCAAAACTGTTGAATTGGTAATCACAAGAACTTCAAAAGATCACATACTTCCTGACCCAACTATAGTTTCAGAACTACTTAAAATAACAAATGCACAACTTATTTTTGAAGATGAAAAGTCGCATTTGGACAGCAGCAATGGGCCCGAAGATTGGTTTGCTAATATTTCCTCCCTTTGTAATGTTTATTTTGAAGATGCTTACAAACGACTATCTTGGTTTCCTAAACTTAAAAGTTTACATACATTTGTGGATATTTATGAAGATTTCACGTTAGATGACAATAAACTTAAAATGTTGGATCAACTGGCGGCTAAAGTCCCTGAAATAGCCATCGACTTTGGAAATTATATGCATGCAGATACATTCAATGAGAAATGGGTTGAACTATTAACCAAGCATAAGAATATCACGTACCAGGCAGATATTTACAGATGTTGCGTTAACAAAAACTTTTTAAAAATATTTGGACAATCAAGAGATCAACTAGATTTAAAATACCAAGGTGTAATGTCAACTTTTGATTCATCGGTGTTACCAAAGTTGACTACATTGGAAACCCTAACCATACAGTCATCCGAAGAAATTAGTAACTGTAAATTTGAAAATGCGGTCATTTTTGAACTTTTTGTCAGTGGGTTGTACGACTTGAGTAATTGTGATTTCTCGAAAATGACAAACTTGAAAAGTTTATCGGTTCAAGTCGAATCATTAGATGCTTCAAGCATTGCTACTATTCCTAATTCAGTCAGAGTCCTGAATTTTCTGGGTGTTCAGAAATTAATTACGAAAGAACCAATTTGTATTCCTGAGGGTATTGCATTTTTCATTACTCAGGGTCATCTACTACATTTATACGATTTTTCAAAATGCTTGAAATTGAAAGAGTTACAACTAAATTTATCCCATTCTGTTGAGTTCCAAACTAATTCATTACCTGATACACTCGACGTTCTGACTTTAGTTTTTGGAAGTGAGGATGAAAATCCAACTGATTACTTCAAATACAAGATTGAAGATGAAGAGAATAGTGGACCCGGCCATATTTGGAATTTTAAATTAAGTGATAAAGTACAACACCTAAATATATTTGTCCGTACTGCTGGAGTCGTTGGTATTCCGCTGTTAGTCAATTGTAAGCTTGACCTTGATATTAAGTTAAATTTGATTGTTTTGAAATGCTCTAATGATACAAAACTAAGAATTTTTAAGAATGTCACACCAAGTGATGTTTATGATGGTGTTGTTATTTCTAATGAATTTGAACAAAATGTTGAAACTTATCTGTTGCCAAATGAAGGTTCTGCGATCCAGGATTTTCCAAGATTGACTAAGAAGAAGTTTGATGCTTTTCATTCGATTCATTATGCGCCTTAGGTGTTTTTTGGTTGCTTATTCGTTTTTGTGCTGGTTTGATTTTTTTTTATGTATTTAGACTTAGAGTTCTTTTTTGCATTCTTTCTGGTTGCTACACTGTCTTATCTTAGGTGTCATTTTTTTATTTTTTTTTGTTTATCTATAACTTATTAATTACAATATCCTTATTTAGCATTAATTAGCATGCATCGATAGTAGAGTGTATTTAATATAGATTCACTTATAGCTATGAAAGAAATATAAACAAAACTGGATACTGGGAAAAAAATAAAGGAAAATTAAAAACATCTAATGTACAACTATTGCAAACAACAGTCTATTAAAATCGATTTTAGAGTCTGTTATTAAAAAAAGTCAAAAAGAACATATGAACATCTATAACAATAAAGCAACAACACCAGCAACCAAGGCAGCACCACTAACAGGTGTAATAAACTCAGCAGCTGCTTCGTAAGTAGAAATAGAACTAGTAGCCTCACTAGAATTACTAGAACCACTGGCACTGGCAGCACTGGCAGCTGCTGCTTCAGCACATTTAGAGCATGAAGCTGTTTCGGTGACTGTGCTACCGGTGAGAATGGTTTCAAGTGTCGACTGGGTACCATTGGTGGATAATGCTGAGGTGTATTTAGCTAACACAGCTAAAGATAAAGTTAAAGTTGATAAAGTGAATTGCATATTTGTGGATTTGTGGAAGTGATTGAAGAGACTGGTTAATTTGAATCTTTTGTGATATCAATGTGATAACCGATTAAGAAAACGAGAAGATTGTAAAAGTAAGAAGAAACATGGGCCTTTATATACTGTCTGATTTCAGAAAAGTTAATTAAATGCACTGATTGTGCGTTGTCTTTGATATTAATAGATTCAAAAGAACACCGTTAAGAGTTATAATTGGAAGCCTAGTTCAGGATTGTATCAGTCTAAGCAGCTTGAAGTTATCCAGTCGTTCGTTATCGTGCCATCTCTGCATACCTGAACTATACAAAACCAATTTTTTTCATCCAAAAGCAGAATAACTGACTGGTAAGACCTATTGGGCTATTTTGAGTAATGTCTTTGGAGTATTTTAAGTAACGTCTTCTGAGCTGTTCAAGAATTAAAAGCTTGCTCTTAAGAGAATTCCAACTTGTTGCAGCTTATGTAAGTACGTGGATTGACAGATTTGGTGCCTCTCCCGTGCTTGTGAACAGTGTGATATCTTTGAAGCTTTAAAGTTTACTGTGGTTGTCATCGTTACTTGATGAAATGCAGTTATTGGATACCCTGTTGTTTTTGATTAAATCAGTTGAACTGAGATGGGTCTGAGCGGAAAACACCCCGCGTGCTTCCCGCTTCGGCGCTGTTCCGCGTCGCACCCACTGTTTTATCGTTTCCTAGTCGAATACAGTGGTTTTGGTGGGTGGTAAGGGTAAGAGAAGTGGCTAACCACAATTCAACTCTTTCCATGCTTTTTCTCCGACTCAAAGAAGATTACCAACATATAAAATATCAATGGCTATGAAATCGTCGTTTAGTTTTGTCGTCATAGGTGCTATCTTAGCCTCTCTGATATACTATAACTTCCTATCTCTACCTAGTTTCACCACACCTTTATCAGGAGAAGAAGACTCAAAGAAAGAGCTATGTCCAATAATCCAATATCACAGACCATCGAATTATGAGGCTAACCTCCCCCATTTACGTAAGATTATGGATGATGAAACTTTCAGAAATCAGAGTTTAGTCAAATTGCAAGGTTCAGTTCGAGTCAAGACTGAAACTCACGATGATGATCCATTTTTAGTTGAGGATGATCCTGAATACTGGTCTAAGTTTGATAACTTTGAAAGTTACTTACATTCTACATTCCCAGTTTTTTATAAAGATGTTGAATTACATAAAGTCAATTACCATGGATTGGTTTATATTTGGAAAGGTACCAATGAAACTTTAAAGCCATTGTTGTTTATGGCTCATCAAGATACTGTTCCTGTTCCTGAACAATCGTTGAAGTTATGGGAGCACGATCCATTTGCTGCTGAATACGACGGGACTTACGTTTATGGACGTGGAGTTGCAGATTGTAAGAATATGTTAATTGCCGAATTAGAGGCTGTTGAAGAATTGATTAAGATTGGATTCGTTCCTAGAAGAACCGTTATCTTTTCTTTTGGATTCGATGAAGAAGTCGGTGGTATTCGTAACCAGAATGCAGAATTCCTTGAGTCTGTTTATGGCAAAGATTCTATATATGCTATTTTTGACGAAGGTGGTGTTTCATTGTTAGATATTGGTGGCACCCAAGTGGCTATTCCAGGTACTTCTGAAAAGGGGTATCTTGACTTGAAGATTACTTTAGAAACTCCAGGTGGCCACTCTTCTACTCCGCCAAGACATACAGCAATTGGAATCATTGGTGATTTGATAGTTGAATCGGAAAATGATCAATTCCCAACTTATTTCACTGAAGATAATCCTGCTTATTGGCAATATGTTTGTTTAGCTGAGCATTCTAGAGACATCGATGCAGATTTAAAGTGGGATATCTTGCATGCTTCTAATGATGCCTTTGCCAATGAAAGAGTTAAGCAATACATTGATCAAGATAGAAAGACTAGATACGCCATAAGAACTACGCAATCTTTAGATATTGTTGAAGGAGGTACTAAAGTTAACGCATTACCAGAGCACGTTGAATTAACAATCAACAATAGAATCATCATTGAAGAATCGATTGTTGAAGTTAAAGCCAAATATGTTAAGAATGTGTTAAATATTGCTGAGAAGTATGACTTGGGTGTCAGTTATTCATACTACGGTTCAGACTTAGAAGAGATCAAGCCAATTACTGAAAAGGGTGGCTTCTTGCTGGATGTTATCCAATATACTCCAGTTGCTCCTCTAACGCCTACCAATGATACACATTGGGACATCTTCGCCGGAACCGTGAGACACGTCTACGAAGAGCTAGCTTGGCCAGACCTGGACAAGCCTGTAATCATATCTCCCGGTATTGGTTCTGGTAACACTGATACCAAGCTCTACTGGAACTTGAGCAACCACATCTACAGATACAGACCTGGTGAAATCTCCAGTGTGAATGCCAATGCCCATGGTGTGAACGAGTACATCAAGTTCGACTCTCATCTGCAGATCATCGCCACTGTTTTTGAATACATCCAGTCTGTGGATGAAGCTGAGGACTAGACTATCTTCATTATTTCTTATTTACCTTATATACAACTAAATCCGTTTTCTGTGAAATCAGTAACCATGCAAACAGCGTAGACAAAAAAAGCGAACTCGAATTTTGAACCAACTGAAATCGCTTCAACTCGACCGATTTCTGGTTTCTGGACTATGTTTTCTCTCTTTTTGGATGGTAATACAACCAAGGACGCCAACTGCCCAGCCAGCCATGCCAGGACAGCCACGCAGAAGAGTGCTGAGATCCCAGACTCCCATACCCATCTCTGACTCCTCCGCCGAGTCCAGTGCTTCGAATTCACGCTCCAGTTCCGGACCCAAGTCCAACATCAACACTGCTGAAAGAAGAAGAATCTTGCTAGATGAAATCAACCAGCCCGACTTGCCTTACCACTACAATAAACATACTGCTTTCCCCGGGTTTGAAGAGCCTCCATTGGCCAAGATTATGGTGATCACAGGCCAATCCATCGACGAAGCTCCTTCGAACAAAATCAAGAAAGAAGTGATGGGTTCACGAAAACTAAGAAAACAACTACAGCAACAAGCTAAGAAGAAATCAGCCACTCCGAACGGCTCAGAAGAGATCGAAGATGAAGATGAAGATTCCCAGATAGTTGAAAAGAAATACAGAAACCGTTTGAGCACCACTGCATCAGAAAAGATCACAAAATACAGTTCTGAACGTCCACAGCAATTGAAACCAGCCGATAAATTTGAGGTTACAATACCCATTACTCCTCGTAAACGAAGAACCCACTCTCAACGACAATACCAACAGAAAAAATTGAAGCAGTCACCTGTGAAAAGATCGAAATCTTATGGTCAGAATTCCAGAGCAGTTGGAGCAAACGCACCTCGTTCAGCAACAGCAACAACTTCTGACTTCGCCAACACCTCCAAAACAGACGAACAACCGTCAAATGTCATAGATAACGAAGATTTCTGCTCGGCTTGTGGTCTCCCTGGCCTGTTTCTCTGCTGTGAATCTTGTCCTAAATCGTTCCATTTTCAATGCTTGAATCCACCAATCGACAGCCACGATTTACCCGATGAATGGCATTGTAATGAGTGTCTTGGTAAGTTTCATAACGAGAAACATCATAATATTAAAAAAGAACTACTTGGTCCTAAAATCACGCATGTTGGTATACTAGCCAAGTTATTTGATGATATTCAATTTAAGAATCCTGTTAGTTTCAAACTACCTAGTTCTATAGTTGAATCATTCGGAGGCATTTCAATGGATAAGAATGGTGATTATGAGGATAATTCATTAAAACCTTTGAAAACTTACAAGCAATTAATACTAGAGCAAGAGGACCCATTGAATGATGTTTATGATAAGGAAGGCAATCCGCTGTTCTGTTATAAATGCGGTGGATCTGGCTTGAACAATAGAGAACTGATGAGATGTGATTATTGCTCTTTGAACTGGCATTTGGATTGTTTGGATCCTCCTATGACTAGTGTGAAGAAATTGGGCTCTAAGTGGATGTGTCCAAATCATGTGGAGACAGTTATTCAACCAAAAAGAAAACTAAGAAGTCAGGCTAAAATTGAAATGGGGATGACTAGAGGTGCTAATATTCCTGATGATGCAAATATTGAGATCGTCAATGTCGATGATAATCTAAGTGATAAGGAAGATCAAATCAATATAGATGAAGACAAGCAAACTACCATCTTAGACCCATTATTCGATTACCTGTCTTCAAATAAAGATGAACTAATGTATTCCAACTCATCCAATAAGCATGATGAAGACTTCACAACATATAAAGTCAAAGAAGAATCAATAATTCTAAACTTCTTAGAATCATCAAAAATCAAGAAACTCAATGAGGTGAAACAAATCAATCAAGCAAATCAACATATTTATAATAATTTGAATTCAGGTCTGAAGGATTACGTTGTTGGATTAAGTAATCTATCAAGGAGACAAATAGTCACTGAAGAACAAAAGAAAATTAATTTCAAACAGTTAATGAATGTGATTGACGATAATTATAAATTGGAATTTGGAAAATTGGAGCATGACGAAATTGAAGAGTTATTGTATATTAAGAAGCTTATGGAGTTTAAAGGGTACGATAAACTGATGGAGTTCTTGAAAAGTTAAATACCTTTTTTTGTTTTTGTTTCTTGTTAATTTTTTGTACATTATATTATAGGTCACACCACTACAGATTTGTCTATTTATTCCCATTTTTGTTTTTTTATCAAAATAAAATATTATTTATCCAGGTTGTTTAGAATAACTTAAATGTTTTTAGAATGAATGAAAAACGAATAATAAAAGTAACATAAATTTACAAACAAAAAGAAAGAAAAAAATCCAAGCAATAACCATAAGCAAAATAAGAACAACTAACAAACAAAAAAATAACTAATAATAATGCAAAGATAAAGTAAGGAAAACAACAAAATACAGTAAAAGTATTATAGCACACAATCATAAAAAATTCAAAAACTGAAAAGCAAAAGTAAAAGCAAAACTCGGTAGCAACTATTCTAAATCTTCCTCTTCGTCGCTGTTAACAGTATAATCAACTCTCTTTCTCTTAATTCTACTCCTTCTCGTAGGTTCGGCATTCTCTTTCTTCAGACTTATCTTGAAATCAGTATCATCTTCATCCTCACTATCACTATCCCCAATATGATGTCTCTTCTTATGATGACTATTTTTCTTGTTATTCTCTAAGTGTTCAAGTATAACGTTCTTATTTCTTCTTCTTTTTGGCTTTTTATTTTCTTTTTCAATTTCTTGATTCGCCAAAACATCATTCTTATCAGGAGTGACTAATTCATTATCGATAAAATTCATGTTTTTAAATCTATCTTTAATTAATTTAGTCAATTTACCGTCCTTGTTGTCGTTTTCTAGGTAATTTTTCTTGAAGTTTGAAACGCCTGCATTTAATCCCAATTTATCAAACAAATCAATTGGTAAGGCGAGCTTATTTGGGAAACTAACTAGATTCCAGGTTTTATGAGTACAGTACATTTTCAAAATCATTTGAGATAGATCAGAAATTCTATAAAGTACAATAGAATCTTCTTCGTCCTTTAATTTATAATATTTGAATAACTGAGTTAAATAATTCAACACCGAAATATTCTCTTCATTTGAAACTTGCTCTAGAATAAATATGACGTAAGTCATTGAAAACTTATTAAACGTATTGAAATCTTGATTCTCTGTTAATTCAACTAGCTCAGCATGTCTTGATAGTAGACTAACAAATCTAACGTATATTTTCTCAACAATTAGAGCATTACCGTAGTTTTTCGTCTGTAATCGTTTCAGGTTCGATCTAATCCATTTGATACATTCATTTTTGAAAAGTAAATTAGGTTCATGGGCAATGAAAAACATCAATGGAGCAAATCTTAACATCGACAATTTACCAACTGATAATTTCATCTTCAACTTATCTATGAACAACTGTCTAACTTTAGATGATTCATCTTGAATTAGGAAAATCAATTTCATAACTGACAAATTAACCAATTCAGTTAAATTTTTAAATTCATCAATTTCAAATAATTTTAACATTTGGAAACCGGCCTCTAATCTTAATCTTGATTGGAAATTCTTGGAGGTATCACTAGTGGAAGAAACAATTTCACCACCGTTTGTTATAATTGAGGAAAATAATTTAATAATTGGTTGGGCCAGTTTAGCTAATTGAGTTGAGTCCTCCACGGATCTCGATGATGATCTTAAATAGTTTGTGAAAATTTTCAGAGTCAATAGTTTAGAATTGCAATATTGATAACTTGATGTCTGTAGCAAATTGTCATCCAACCAGATATCTTCATCCTCTATTTCTGAAGAATCCATTAAGTTATTTGAAAGTAAAATGTTAGAGGCGATTGAAGATGTGATTGATTTGGTATATTTATTTAATAATTCACCATCATGTAAATAAATTTCGGCAATTATAGCTAAAGAATTATTTAAATTCGAAGACTCTAAATCCAATGGTAAAACATTATCGATTAAATCATCTACTGAAATTAATTCCAACTTACCAATTAATCTGACAGCATATTTAACTTGTTTAGGATCAACACTATTAAAGGCGACATCTTTCAATTTAGCAATATAGTCATCTAAATCTGTAATTTTTGTATCTGGAAACTTATTGATAAAATTATAAACAGGTTTCAAATCTTGCAAGTTTTCAATTAAATCATTGGAAATTGATTTTAGAATTTCAGGATTAATTTTAGAAATATAATCTAATAAATCTGATGCTTGATCATTCAGAGTATTCTTTTGAACTTTTGAATTCATGAATTTAATTAAAGCAGTTAAAATTGATTTATTATAAACTAAATAACCAGATCTGTAAAGCAACAATTTGATTGAATTGACACCATCATCAGATTTATAATCTGTTTTAACTTTATTCAATAATTCCCTAATTGAATTAACAATAGTCCCTGAATCAGAAGTAGGATCTGTCATTAATTTTAATAATCTAATAAATCTTTTATTACGAGCCTGGAAAAACGTTGTTAGATGTTTAGTAGCATTATATTCAGGTGGAAAAGTAGTAGTCAGCCAATTTATTAGTTTTAAAACTATTTTCCCATCGTCTAATTCATCAAGAATTTTATTTAATGCAGATGAATATTGTAATTGTCTTCTTAAAATTGCCCATAATGCAGATTTCGACTTCTCTGTTAATTTGGATAATAACTTTAATAAATTATTTAGATGTTGTTCAATTGGTAATTCATCAAACACGGGTATCAAATATGTGAATAAATTAATATCCAACAAAGAATTGATTGTACTATTATTAATGTAAATCAATTTTAAAACTTCATCGGGAATGCAATCAACAGCATTTCTATTAACCAGTTGTTCAGTGGCTTCATCCTGCAATGTGAAGTCATAATATATTTTGCAAACCATGCCAATACTTGCAGCTCTAATTTCCCAATTTTTGTCTCTCATCAACTGAATTAAAGTCATTAAAATTGAATTGTTGTCCTTGTTAATTATCGCATTTAATAACATTGACTTTTTCAGTTGTTGTAATTTTAAAATTGTAGCTAACCTAATCTTTTCATTTGAATCAATGAGGGTCTTAGTCAATCCATTAATAATATCATTTGTTATATCATTGTTTTCAGTTGGAGTGTTTAAAATGTCATCTAATGATTGAATCCAATAAAGCCTAACTTTAGATGATTTATCTAAAGTTTTCTTTAACCAATTAAGATAAACCTCATTAAATTTTTGTATAAAAGAATTATGTTGAACCATTTTTGTAATCGTTTGAGTAGCCAAAATTCTTAAATCTTCTTCATTGGACATCATTTCATCATTTAGCAAACCAATGATAGCATTAAGACAGTCTGGAGTGCTGACCCATAATTTAACTAACAAATTATGGAATTTCTTTAAATGTTTCAGAGATTTGATTTTTTGCTTTTCATCTTCAGTATCTTCCTGTATTTGCTTACTATTGATTCTATCTGAAAATAATTGAATCAATAACCTTGAAAATTTAGTCGAATTCTCCTTTAACAAGAAGACTGAAATTGTGTTAAAGCTTTTGTCATAAAATATTAGATGTAAGGTAGTAGTAGATAAATTATTGGCCGATTGAATAATCGAGTTCATACAATTAACTAAAGGATCCAATGCTTCATCAACTTCCACAGAATAAGAAATTTCAAAAAATGATTCAATCAAATCATTAGGATTATCAGTTTCAGAAATTAAAACAATTGAGTTAGAATTAGACAAGTTTTCTAAATACTCGATCTGATTGCTCTCAAACTTATTTGAAGACTTTCCCAATTGCTTCAAATTAGAGATAATCAAATTGAACAATTTTGTGAGTTGAGAAGTGTTATAAGGACAATTAGGAGCATACAATCTCAAGGCATCCGTGATGCAACATAAAAGCATTGTCTGAACACCCATGTTCGAACTATTTATCAGTTTAGTATTCATGAACTCCTTATTGAGTGTATCTAGTTCTTTTGAATCAACAGTTTCTAAAGCTGAAAGTTCAGTGTGTAACGCCGTAAGTCTTTCCACAACTTCTTTTGGAGCAATGGGATGGGAGTAGGATGAGACCAGAGCTTTGTCAAATTGAATCTGTTTCTTTCCTCTACCTTTCTTCATCGTGGTTGATTGAGATTTTTGCGTTTTGAAGACCTTCAAAGTGGAAAGAAGTTAAGTTTGTTGCCTTTTTCTGATTTTGGTTTTGGTTTTGATTCAAAAAGACGCGTCTCGAAATCCTGGGTGTAGAGCGTGTACACTGGAGAGGTAAACTTTCAAATGCGATGGTCAGGGAATTAAGTCCAAAATACAATCACTTGACCTTCTATTGGGTTCAAAAGTATACATAAAGTCGTAATAAAATACCAAAATAAAATAACATAAACAAGTTTAGAATGGACGTAAGTATACCCAGTTAGCTGCTTCATAAATAGCTGGGCATCTCCACTTTAAGTCATGTTGAAAATCGCTACTCTCCCAAGATTACTTTGCTAAAGAATTCAAGCATATTGAAGCTATGCTGTTCTCTAATCACATCCAAATTTGAGCGAATGTCTTTAATGAAGGGAGCGTTTAGTACTCGGCTAGAATCATTTATTAAAAGAATAGGTCTCGAACAGGAATAATCTTAAAATTGAAGGGCTTCACAATGGACAAGGCTAATTTCGCCAGAACTTTCCAGGCTGATGTTATAGAAGGGTTTCTACTTTTTCCAACTACAACTTCTTAAGTTGATGAGCGGAACCTTTAATTTTGAGAATAATTTAAAAAGATCTGGATTGTCAACATAAACTAAATTTTGTACGCTATGTCCCAGGAGAGAAATGTAGGAGAATTCGGGTAACTTAATATCGGTTGAACCAAATTCGTTGAAAAAGAATCTTTTGAAAAGAATATTTCGTGAAATATCAATAGAAAGTGGATTAACAAGTCCAGAAAATGGGTCGGATGCAGGGTGTAGATAATACGATTTGATAATCATTCCAGAGATGTAATGATAAGAGGTCGGTCCGACTATATCTCGGGCATCAGACGCAATTGGGATCATCAAGCTTGAATTAAGATAAGAATTTAGTAGGAAACTGTAATGCTTTTGTAACTCGTAATCGTATATTGAGGGAGTTTCTTCAAATAGGAGTTTTTTGATAGACCCTATTAACCTCCATCGCTGTGAACCAGATAATTCTGAACCTCCACCAACTATCATAGTTTGATTCAGAATCATCTGTTAAATACCCTTTTCATGGTAGTCAAAAGCCCTTTTGCAAATTTTAGAGAGCAAGATATATTGATTAATTGTAAACTCGTAACAAAAATTATCAAATTTTAAGAAAACATCTTAAAGACAGTAGTCCAAGTCTTACTCAATAGCCATCTACACCATTAAAATTAAATAGCTTTATATTAAAGTACACTTGTTCCGGTATGTCTAATATGATAAATCTTTTGGTGAGAAGGATAGGATGATAACAGTGAGGTTGCAATTAACTTTGGTCAAAAATATCTTTCCAGAATTTTGCACTCTAACTACAACTACCTGTCGAATTCATAAAAAAGGAATCCAGAACGAACAAAATGCCTTCCCTTACTGACTGATATTAAGGCTCATATATAAAAGTAGGGTGATCTACACATACATGGATCAATAATCGAGTTGTAAATTTTGATAAATTCTTAGTGTCACATCATCTCAGGGGTGTTGACAATTAATGTTCTGCGGCAGTGTGGCCCTAGGAAATTATCACCATATCAACGATCAGATACAACAACTTTTACTAGTGTTAAGGTAAATAATATAGGTAGTACGTAGTATCGTAGCTAAACAAAGTGAAATGGTTTAAAGTTGCTTGCAATAATACCAACAGACGTTCTAGATACTCAGATGATGAGGTTCCTGTCTGTTCCCCTTGTTACAGCAAAGGTCACGCTACTGATACCTCAAAATGCCCTAAGCATAACCCCAACAAGTCACAGAGAAACCCTGAATATATAATTTAGAGGTAGAAGGGGCAAAAGGAGAATGGTAACGCTAAAGGTGGATATAATAAGGGTAGCAAGAAATAGGACGCTCAGAGGGAGAAAGACAGCAAAAATGCTAATATTGCTGGCATCTATTTTAATACTGCCAAAGTTGCAAGCGCTGTTGTTTATAACCAGACTACCTCGTCAGGAGAACCTTTTTAGTGATTATAATACACTTTGTATTTGTTATCCATGCACTCAGAAAACCAAGGGGAATTGATCTCTGCCCAAGCATCAAATAGCCTTCTCTCTTGAAGCCATGTTAAGAACTTTAGTTTAAAATCCCTTAAGGAAAGAAAATGCCAGGAAACCTATCTTGACAAAATAAATGGGGCTAATAATCCTTGAATTAGAGCTAAATTTCAATCGCATTTGATTTGTTTTCAAAAAGCGTAATATTTTGAATGGTTAGTTGGTTATGTGAATATAATATCAAATGAAAGAATTATATCAAGGCCAAATAACTTATTTGGACATTTAATTTTCATTGGAGATACTGAAATTGTCTCAAGTACGAGTGGGAATGAAGAAATACCTGTTTTGTGTTCAAGAATATTCTGATATATAGATAGTTAACTCTTCTATTTGCTGTGGAATTCTTGTTCAAGATTGAATAGATTAACTGTATTGAAGTATGTTTTGCAAGTAATGTTACGATTGTTAACAAATTCTATGAATCAAGAACTAAATCCCCATTTACAAATTCTAATTTCTCAAAGATATCCTGGCCGAAAACAATATATACTAACTATGGCTTATAAAATACTGGAGACAGCAAGTTATACTAGTATTCTTACTAAAAAAACAATAATTGAGAAAATAAATCCAATGATAGGAAAGGCCAAGCTAATTCTTAAAGTTTTGAGACATGTACCAAGGTATTAACAGCCCAAAAGATGTTCAACCTTCACAGTTCGATATTTCTGAAACATTTGAAGATACTGAACTTGTGTTCGGAATTTCTTTCTCGATATAGACACTCCAACAAGTATTGTGGGATTCATGAAGATAAAGTAGTTAAATGTTCATTGAAGGCTTCTGTGTCATCCCAAGAACAGCACTTAAGGGTGGACAAGTTCAAAATGGTTATCTAATTCATGAAAAGGATGCCAATAGTGAAGGAAATAAGTTGAACACTGGTTTGGTATTTGATAACAAATTAAAGAAAATTAAAGGAGAATTTTAGGCAGGGTAATCAATCTAAACAGGAAGGTGGCGATGATGAGATAAAGTAAGCTAATTACTCATAACAGAGCGTTCTTTTTTCTTCCCAATCAGGTTCCCAGTCTGCGTGTCAGAAATATTCCGATCCGAAGACTTCAAGAAGAACACCTAGCTCACTATTAGATCATTTTCTAATCCAGTCCAAAACATCAATTCACCCCTAATAAACTAGTCAAGCCTACTGCTTCAATAATTAGAACATTATTTCGAAAAAATCCAAATACAAGATGAGCATAACAAGGTACTTGAATAACTACATCAGCACGCCCTCCACACCACTCAAACTATTCACCCAAATAATAATCCTCCAACTTTTCTATTACATAATAGCAATAGCTATGATCTTTGGTGTATCAGTATTGCTTGGGATTCAACTGACTTTCAAATCCATATTTGATTTTAATTTAATCACCTTTGAAAATTCGTTAGGATTAACTCTGATAATTCTTTGGTTATTTGACTCATTACTTTGTGTTTTAATCATCATGATAATTATCGGTAGATCTAAATTAGCTTGGGATTTTGCAATTACGGTGCATTTAATCAATCTATTATTAAACTGGGCGTTTAATGGCCAATTCCCGAATAATTGGTATTGGTGGTTTTTACAATTTGCTAGTTGTTTGATCATGGTGGGGTTGGGTACTTGGTCTACCAGATGGAAAGAATTAAGAGATACATTTTTTGATGGATTAGTTGATCAAGAGGAAGCCATCCCTTTGAATAATGTTTAAGCTAGAGCTACTTGTACAATAATAATTAAAAGAATATGTATATATATATACTATACATAAAATATAAAATTGTTTTTTATGTTTGCTTTCATTTATTCATGATATCTAAACTCTGTTAGTACAACTATTTTAGAGGGCAGTTGAGTCACTGGAATTGGAATCAATAATTTAAATTTCGTTTCATCTGTATTTAAAACGTAACTTGATCCCAAAACTGCTTTTGTAGATACTTTAGTAATTAGTTCTTTATTTAGTTCATAATTTTCAGGATCATTAATAAATCTATTTGTTTCAATTAAAGAATCATCCAATATAGTCAAGATGGCATTTGATAGGTTTTCTTTTGTGCCTTGAATTCTTTCATATAAAGAATTTGGATCTATGGTTTGAGCATCTTCAAATTTAACATTATCATCATCAAAGTCACCACTCAAGAAATTCAAATTTATATTTTGTTCCTTTGGTTTCAATATAATTAAATCATTATAATTCACACTTATGGTAAATGGGTTCAATTGCACATTATCTAAACCATAAAAATATTCTTTAATCATTCGTTGTTGTAATTCTCTAACGTACTTATCATCTTTATCCACGCAACCGGATGACTTGTTTAATTTGAGTATATTCACATTATTAAGTTTTTTCTTTAAATTAACAGTTAATCGTTCATTGCTCAATACAACAACAGTATTGATATTAAATTTTTTCACAATGTATTCCACTAATTCTAAATCATCCAAACCTAAAACAGGAGTATCTATAATAACACCACCTTTACCAACAATTTTATCTTTGCTCATTCTATCATCTAACAACACACTTAGTCTATCCACAACAAACTTAAACAACTTCAAATTGGATTTAAAATCAATCATACCATAGCTCAACACACCTGGCTGTTTTTGTCTATTGATGGAAACACCATTGATGACGGATTCGCCCAAATTAACATTTTCCAAATTAAACAAAGATGAAACTGGGGTCACTGTTAAATTACCTGGGACAACAAAATTAGGTAGTTCGGGATCCAAGTTCACTAACACTAGAAACTTTCCAGCTGAACTTCCTCCGATACCACTTCCAACTAATTTTAACAAATAGGAAGCCAATGTTGTCGCCAATATACTTTTACCTGAACTCTTAGCACCAACAACTAACACCTTAGCTGGATTGCCCTCATCAGCCATCTGTTTCAAACACAATGCCAAATTGAAGTATTGATAAACTAAGGAGTCATCAGAAACGTATTCCACAAACCCACTGTCATCATCACCTTCTATGTTTATTTGAGCTCCAGTATATGAATAAATGTAGTTTTTCAATGAGCCTTTGAATTCATACGTTGTTGTTGAAGATAGTTCAGTTCCTTGAATCTCAGCTGTTCCTGACACCAACTTGACTTTGAGTTTGATATCTTTGTTCAATTCAAATCTCCACTCATTTCTAGCTGGTATATCCACCGTTCTATTCATTGTTGGTTGGTAACTGGTGGTTCTTCAGAAAAAAAAAGAGTGGTGTTGATGATTGATCCAAAACTTCTCAATTCTCGAAATCTATTTGTTGCCCTTTTCCGGTCACCTCTTCTTCTCCCTTTTCTTCCTTTTTTCCCACAAAACACCCAAACACACAAATGAACACTCTTCAACTTCCTGGAAGTGTTTCAGATAAGGTCTCAAGAAGAGCTAGTATTGCCCATTGGGCAAAACTGCCTTCTACTGGGTTCCATCCTAAGAAGAAGCTGGATCCTAGAAATGTTGCCAGGCGTTTCTCTGTAAGACCAGGAACCAAACAGCATTCGGATTTCCACCAGACAGGTAACATGCCTCCTTTGCCGTCTCATCTAGGTCGTTTGGGGTCCTCTTCAGATACAAATACCATTGTAAGAAGAAACGACAGGCCGAGTGTGGTCAGGGTCAGGCCTACAGTTACTGTGAACGACACCGTTTTGGCTGTGCCTACTATCAGAACGCCCAACAACGAGGCACCACAACCAACAAAGGACCCATTACAACAACAACAAAAGCAAGTCCTATGGGATGCTAAGACATTATTGGGTGAAATGTCCAAAGCTGGATTCAACGCAAATAGTTATTTGAAAAGCACATTAGCCAATGCGAATGCTGAGCATTTGACGCAATTTAATTCAAATGTAACAAAATTGAAATCGACTAATGAATATGATGTTAAATATACAATAAATCAATCGTTCAGTCAAGTTTTAACCTTGACTGAATCGATCTCGAAGACAATGGACAATTTGAATGATTTGAAGGGAAAACTACACCAATTAAACAATAATCTAATTTTACAACGAAACAGTAATAAATCTACTTCTAATCAATCTTATGATTCTATGTCGTTATCATCTTCGAATTCAACTAATGATACCACTTATAAATCTAACAGATGGGCTGTTCTGGATAGAACTATGAATGCTATCAAGTTGGTCACAGTGTTAGTTGAAAAGGACACATTAGAATTAGTGACTCGTAAGAATTTGAAGGTTGTTAAAAGTGAGGACCAAGATGTTGAAAACTATCAAATTGGCAATCAAATCTTACTTAATGTTCTTAAAAATGATACATATTCCAATGATTTTGTAATCAATGTGAAAGTTCCAAGTGGATCATTTATATTACAAACTGATAAAGTCAATGAATTTAATCAACTAATCAAAGTGATCAATAAAATTAAAACTAGAATACAAAAGGCAATCAACAGCAGAAGCAGCACTAACAACCCACTAACTTCAAAATCAATTGCTATATTCAACGATATTGATGACATGTTAACTAACATTGAAATCTCCATCGGTTCAAGAAAATTCGAGGATTCGGTCTACTTAATCAAAAAATGTGAATTACAATTCAAAAATCAACTCGAAGCCCATAAGATGGACACTAGTGCTTTAACAATTCAAGAGGAAGAAAAAAATCAACATTTCTTATTAAAACTCAAGTTAAAATCATCTAGCCTAACAAAATTGAAAAACAATTTAATCAATACCTTAATCTTGCAACTAACAAATTATATCAATTGGTCAAATCAATCCAAAGTGATTGAATTAGTTGAATATTTTAAAATATTAGGAATACAATCCAAGGCCAGATCGATCTACTTGAATTTGCAATCCTCTAAATTATCTAATTTGACGTCGCAATTACGATTTGAAGTTGATTTGATAAATTATATTAATCAAATTTGTTTAATTTTTTCCAATGTGATGTTGAGAACAATTGAGGAATACAATTCAACCTTTACCAGCAACAAGCGAACTAGCAGAAAAAGTGCCCCGGTAACAGCATCAAATGACGATTCGAAAGTTTTCTTGTTAGAATGGATAAATACTCAAATTGGCAATTTTAATAAGTTATTTAAGAATCAACTAATGGATTTAAAGAAGAATGATGAGACTTATATTAGTTGTGTTAAGTTAACTAAAGCACAATTTGGAAAGTTGAATGATGTTGGTGTTAATGTTGAGTATTTGCTAGATTTGTGACAAGATGCCTTGTTATTATTTCATTTCTTTAATGGTTAATGTTGTTTACATGATAAAATCATGTGTGGAGCCTATGTTAAGTTTGAAGTTCAATTATATTAGTTTCTTATGTATGCGTGTATATACTACATTTTTCCTCTCTGGTTTTACTTTCACCTATACCTTTAATCTGTTTTGGGCTAGAAATCTATAATATTTCTTCATGTCTTGTTTTTGTCGTTGTTATGTTACCTGATAGTTAGTTCATCTCGCTTCACTTCTATCTAATCTGTGCGATATCTTTTGGATTACTACTCTTTTTTTTGTATCCCGGTTTTGTTTCTGTGTTTTCTTTTTACTCATGACTTTTTTTGCATTTTCAGCTATCAGTTTCTTTTTTAACCCTTACGATACTTCTAGTTCTTTAATGAATATCATCTAAAATACATCACTTTGGGGAATACAACAAATTCTCATTATAATATTTATGTAACAGTAAGTAATAATTAAGAAGAAGAAGACGAAGAAACAAAATGATAACAGTTTAGCTAAGAATGTAGAATAAGAAATGAAAGTACAGAAAGGTATTACTAAAAGAAAAAAGATTGCACGACAAAAAAAAAAGAAGAAGCATACAAACAACAATCAGTATTTGTAAAGAAAGTATTAGCAAAAATAAATAACAAGTAAACAAAACAAAACAAAAACCTGTATGCTCACAGAAAGCCCACTACTTCATTTCATCCCAGCTAACCACTTATGCTCCAAAATCTCCTTCATACTAGGCCGTTCATTAACGTCCTTAATCAAAATCAGCCTAATTAAATCCACCACATCCTCATCCCCACCATCTGGTATCTGAAACCCACCATCTAAGATCTCATCCACCGAAACAAACGGATTCTCTTTGAAAACCAAAGTATACAACAACACACCCATAGCCCAGACATCTTGGCTCTTACCTTCATATGGTTTTCCATTTAACACTTCAGGAGCAGCATAATCTATCGTACCGACAAACACACCAAATGGACCATTCTTAGCGTATGCTGCACTACCGAAATCGATCAACTTGACGATGAAATTCGAATCGATAATAATGTTCTCATCTTTAATGTCACGATGAACTATGCCGTGCGTGTGAAGATGGTTCATTGCCGACGCGATTTGATAGTATATGTACTTGCACTCCAATTCAGTCATTGAATCTGCCTTCACTTCAATCAAATCGAATAAGTCGATAGCTGGGGCTGGGTTGTCTCCATGTTGCAAACTTTCCAAATAATAACAGTTATCATCCTCGAAGAAATCAACGAGACGTTGAATGTTGGGGTGTGGATCGATATTAATAGTGTTCAGTATTTGAATCTCTGATGGAATGGTACCCAATTGACGATCTCTAACCCATGTATCCACCAAAATACGTTCTTTGAAAATAGCCTTGATGCAGACAGTGTACTCGGGATCGTTTATTCGTTGGCCAACGACAACATTGCCGTATGCTCCATGACCTAGGTTTTTCAATACCTTAAAGTCACTGAATTTTTTTGAACGACGTTCATCACCAACTTTAACAGGCCAATATTTTGAGTGCTTTCTTAATTTTGTCAATTGATCATTTTCCAGTTTTAGTAGTTTCTTGCCAGGAATGATCTTCATTAATTTAAAGCTATCGAATTTCTTAACATCTATAGTAGACCCAGAGCTAGATCCAGAAGACGTGCCGCTACTACTACCAGTAACAACTTTAACACTATCGGCCGATGAAACGGTAGATGATGCACCGGAATTTGATCTCTCTCTAATAACAATAAACTTCTCAGGAGATGGCGGGAGTAATAAATGTCTTTCTTTTAACCGTTGTTCTTGTAATTTAGCTCTGTAACTGTCTGGTCTACCTAATGAATCATCATCGTCGGTGGAATGTAAATCCGATTCATTCAATAATTGTAATTGATTAGGAACATTAACCACTTCATTTGATTCCAGAGCATGTGGTTTCAAACTATGTAAAGATTCAGTGATATCGTCGAATTTAATAGGGGTTGTAGAGACCGAGTTACGTGAATAAGTGATCCAAAGCATCATCAAGTCATCTGACAAGACACGTAATTGGACGTCGACTTTGAACAGTGAACCATCAGAATGTAATCCATTCAATCCAATTGAGTTTAAAAACTTTAGTTGGCGTTCATGCGATGTTGTGGTTGTTAATGCTGCATTTAATTTTCTGAAGTAATGTTCAGGTAACACTAAGCCTGATTCATTTTTCAAGAGAGGATTTTCAGAGATGGCAAGTTGAATTAGCTTTGTAAAAGATGGTATAATCGAATCTATGGATTGGTGCTTTAGTTTTGACGTACCAAATAAGTTCTTAGCAATGGCATTATTAAATGATAAGATTTTAAAATCAATTGAAGAAATAATGAATGTACCAGCTAAGTATGGTAGCGAATGTAAATGCAACCTTAAACAATTTTGATCCAATTCTTCAGAAACAATAGCACAAGGAGCTAATGAATTATTATCATTGACTTTAATCGTAAAATATCTAGTCTTATTAATAGTAGAACAGTCGTCTTGAGCTTGGGTTTCAGCACCACCATGACTTAATATTTTATTCATAGTTGGTAAAAAATCATTAATCTTCAAGCCTTTCAAATCTTTATTCTTATACAAAACTGAATTATTCTCAACAAATTTCTCAACCACATACTCTTCATCTTGCTTAATAACTACCAAATCAATAGCATCACAAGGAACCAACTCGAAAATCAAAATCATAAAATCATCCTTACGCTTAGCCCACAAAGAAGTCCAGGCCATATTATCGTTTCTTTTAATTGCTATAATCTCACCACTGAAAATCAACTCATCTCCATTAAACAATCTATTAGAAACTAAGTCTCTTGATCTCGGAGCAATCAAATCCATTAATCTCATTGACCTTATTGTATTTCTTGAAAAGCCAAAAATCAACAATGCCACATCATTTGCATTTTTTAAATCCCAAGGTGAATCTAATTCACACGTAAAGATAGCTTTAGGAGCAACATTTTTACCTGCTGATCCCATATGGAATTGTCTGCCTGCGGTATTATTCAATAAAGTGGCAGCACTTGAAGTGAGAGAAGTTGTTGAATTGGAAGTATGCAGTTGATTTAGACCTATAGTTGAAGGAGAAGATCTAGATAATGGTAACCCAGCCAGTTTCGTAGGAGAAGGTTTATCTAGAAAAGGAGTAGCTAAAGCCTCCAGTAAATTAATCTTAAGGTTTGTACGTTTGGACAATTGCTTTGCGTTTGAAAGAGACAAGTTATGTAAATCTATGAATTTTTCATTATTATCAATTGATAAGTCATCAATACCGTTTTCTAAAAACGTGACAATTTCTTTTAAATCATCAAATGGATCTTCTTCGTCAATGTTATTGTCTTCGTTGTTGTTGTTGTTCTCTTGTATGTTTAACTTCTCATTGAAGGATTGTAGGATGTTAGACATTGAGGATTGTCTTTCAAAGCGTATAAAGTTCTGCATCACGTTGGCTGTAGTCGAAGCACTCCTTCCCAATTGAGGCCGAGATGGTGGTTTTTCAGCAGTTGGAGTGGACGGAGTTGATTTGACCGATTGCTTAATCCACTCTGGTCTGTCTAGTAGGATTTGCAAGGAACGTTTTAAGACGTTGAGCCTTAGGGCTAGAGAATTAGGAGAAACTAGGGTGTATGAATAAGATTGGGGAGACTCGGTTGAAAACTTGAGAACATCATCATCAGAAGGAGGCATTGGAGTGATTGGTGTCGTTGCCTGTAGATTGCCTGCACCTGATCTAAGTGAGCTAAGAGTAGAGGTAGGCGTACTGTTGTTGATGAAGGGATATCTCTTTTTCGGAGTGGGTTCATTTGGAGGGTTGCTGTTGTCGTCGTCGTTGAGGTAGAACCTGTTCATCTTGGAGGAGCTGCTGGTGACGCTGTTGATGGAAGAGGAAGAGGAGTTGGAACGTTTGGCGAGAAGGGAGGCCGTTGATGAGGACAGGAGAGACCTGACAGCCTTCTCCTTGTCCTTGTCTCTGGCTGGAGGAGTGTAGGGCATTTGGTGGTGGTGTTAGAGGTGTTGGTGGCAAATGAAAATGAGCTGGTGATCTGGTCAGGTGTTTTGGCTGTTAAGAGAAGATTTCGTTTCTCGATCGGTCTGCTTTTTATTTGGAGCGATGAGCCTGTTTTTGCTCTGTATTTATCTGCGAGTGGGTGAGTGACTAATTATACTATTACTGTAAACGATACTATAGACAACTACAAAAGACCCTTCTTTAACAACAACTCGCCAATTAACACACCTGCGCCAGCAGCACCAATCACCGTGTTGTGGCTCAACACTACGAACTTGTAGTCCAAGATCGGGTCAGCTCTGATACGGCCAACGCTGACTCCGAACCCGTTGTCTCTATCACGGTCCAATCTAGGCTGAGGTCTATTTTCTTCTTCCAACACATGGATTGCCTGTGCAGGAGCAGAAGGGCATCCTAATTGAGTAGCTTCACAAATGTAATCTCTCAAACACTGCTTGACTTGCTCTAATGATGGGGCTGGTCTATTTAAAAACTTCAATGAAACACATTCAGTATGTCCATCACTAACGGCAACACGATTACATTGAGCTGACACTTTCATATCATCGTTGTTGACAAAAGCAGTCTTATCGGCATTCAAACCACCTAAAATCTTCTTGGATTCCCATTCAATCTTGTCTTCTTCCCCGCTAATGAAAGGAACAATATTATCTAAGATGTCGATACCAGGGAAACCAGGTGAAAACCCAGCACCAGAAATAGCTTGTAATGTAGTAGTAGACAACAACTCCAAAGGACCGAATGAATCGACTAATGGCTTCAAAGGAGCAACTAACCCAGCTGTAGAACAATTAGAAATACAGATAATATAACCTGGTCTCTTCTCTCCCTTGGCCTTAGCATCTGCAACTTTCTTTTCAATGATCTCCAAATGGTCAGTATTAGCAGTAGGAACGACTAAAGGAACGTCCAACTCTCTTCTGTAATTCTTAGCGTTGGAAACAACAACTAATCCAGCCTCAACGAACTCCTTTTCAATTGGACCAGCGTATTCAGCATCCAATCCTGAAAACACAACATCACAATCCTTGAAATTCTCAGCTTTACATTCAACAACTCCTAACTCTTTGACTGACTCAGGTAACAATTGTGTTTGCTTCCATTCAACGGCCGAAGTGTATGCTTTACCTGCTGATCTGGAGGATGCTCCTAGTTTAACTAACTCAAATTCAGGGTGGTTAGCTAATAATAAAATGAATCGTTGACCAACGGAACCGGTGGCTCCTAAGACACCTGCCTTTCTTAATGCCATTTTTCTAGTTTTGTCTTTAATTGATTTGTAGAAGGAAGGGAAAATAACGAAGGAGAACACTAGATCACCAGTCGTACTATTTAAGTAAACGAACGTTGACTCATTTGCTCGCTCCGCTCTCGACTGAAAAAAAAAGCGGACGCCCGTGCACCATCTAGGTACGGAGATTGACGTCAACATTTACGTAAGCCCAAGCATATTTATTTTCTATTGGGAGTAAGTGGCTCTGACTCTATAACAAAATTGAATATCTTTCAATAATATATATAAGTTATGAATAAATAGACAAAAGTAGAAGTGTATAAACAACCAAGGCTTATGAAAGAAGACTTGAAGAAAAGTTAAAGCAACATCCAGTATAATAATAATAACAATAATATAATCCAGATTAAATGTTACGAAAGATCACTTAGCAGGTGCCAGAGAGTCACTGACCTTCCGTCGCCCGATTATCGAACGGAAGAAACCCTGCTCTGCAACAGTCTGAAGATATATGGAGAGGAAAAGTTTTATGAGTTTTCTTCACCTTCCTCTCAATTTGCTGGATTTCGGAGTCTTTCTGGATCCAACTATTTCCATGCTGACTGCTCTCAAATGAATGTGTTCTAGTATGCCAGTCTCACGAACTCCCGCATTAGGTAATGACTACAAGTGACATAATGTAATAAAAACCTTAACCTCTAACTCAGCCAACGGTAAAACAACATAATAAACAAATATGTCTCCCATACGCCCATCGACGCGACGATCGAGACTGAAGCTTGACTTCCACTGATTATCCTATGGCTGAAATGTAATTTAAATCACTAACTGAATCTCTATAAACCTGGCTATTTTAATGAACTCTATAATAATTAGTATCCCTCTTACATGTGTAGTTTCCCACATATTTAAGAGCACATGGGCTAACCACAATTGAAAAGCATTTAATCCATATCCGATCGGTTTTACCAAATGAAAGTTTTGATCTATTCTTTTTAAGAATCTATCTAAAATTATAGGGGATAATGAAATAATAATGACAGACAAAAAAGATGAAATATTAAAAGATTTGATATTTAGGTCTTCAAAAAAGTATTATAGAGTGTATCTAGTCCTAGTTCTGATAATATTATAAGTAAAAACAAATCGTCAGGTTTCACTAACTTTATGAAAATGGATGATTTAGATTTTTTCCTCGATTTTTACGCTAATGAAATGGTTGATTTTGCTCAATCTATATTTAGTCCAAATGTTAAACAAAATGAAAAAATAAATCTGTATATATTATCAAATGAGACTAGTTTGGAGATAGATTACATCGCGGTATATCTATCGAAAATGGCTTGCTCTGGTAAATTATCTGCTTTTTTTTTCTGCTTTTTAGAACCACTGATTTGTGGTTGGGGCTTACTGGTTAGTTTTCCCAATCAGGCGTTCAGGTCTGAGAGGGCAAAATATCCTGACGAATCAGAAATAATTATGGGAACTAATAAATATGTTACAAATAATGGTCAATCAGTTTTTTGCTGAATGTATATATGGGTACTTCAAAGCGGGTTTACTCACAGTGCTGAAAGTCTGGACCCACTCTAAATTCTTTCTTTCTGTCAGAAAAAGTTCCTGTCCGGTTTCAGGTACCAAGATAGATGTAGTTGTTATTGCCGAACTTAGGTTTTACTGTTTTATTTTCTGTTGTTTGTCCAACCACTAGTACTAATGAACCACCAGTGGGATCATTTCAAACTTTATCCTATATATTCCAACTTTTATACCTAACACATGAGAAATATCCTATGCCGCATTTGGTCCCTGACCAGTCGGGGTTCACGGAGATTCATCCTCTCTGGAGAATCATTAACTTCTGAAACTCGCCTTTGAAAGTTGGCGAGCCAAGATTACAAAACTTAATTTGCTATAACGGATCAATAAATCTTAACTTTGCCGTGATTCAATTAGTCTCAAACATTATGTTTCCTGATTAATGGGACACATACTGAACTTCAAACTTTGCTAGATCAGGAAATCAAATATCGTTAATTAAGCATTTTTTGGATTAAATAGAACAATCTCTAGATCTCAACAAGTTTTAGTAAGGTCCAAATAGACCCTTAAAACACACACTCCAAACCGGGGTCATTCTCAAACGGATCACTATTATGCTTAGGGGCTTATAGGTCGTAAGCCAGTACTTAGTATACAGACGAACTTGTGTACAATTCTGGTCTGTATGATAATTATCATCCATCCGGTTGGTTATTACTGTATATAGGATTATGCACAATCTCAATTAGTATATAAAGGCGTTCAAATCACTCCTTTTTTTTACTCATTTATTAAAACTCAAATTGAGTACAAGCAGTTTTATTTCTTCAAACCAAACATACTCTAACCTTAGTCATTCCTTTATTCCCAATGAGACCAACTATATTCACTCATTTACTTTTACTTTTAACCTCAAAATCATCTGGTTTAGCTCTTACCAAAACTGCTACTGTCCGTACTACTGTCCTGACAACTGTTGAGGAAATAGAAAGTACTTTTACTTTTGCTACCTCACCAACTGCTACTTATACTGTTGCAGACAATGTAAAAGCTGCTTCTACTTATGATGCCACTTCAACTATATGGAATACAAAGACTGTTTATGTTAATTCTTGTGCTGGTGATGATGCTAGTGCATTTGCTGCATCAACCGTAGCTGCCACTTCTACTGCAACAGAAACTTCTCAAACTAACAATGCTGCCACTACTGCTGCAAAGACCTCTACAACATCAGCTGCAGTCACTTCATCATCATCAGCTGCTATTACTACAGCCACCACTGCAACCGGTACTACTAGTAGTTATATGGATACTTATGTTTACTCGTCAGTTGATACTGGTGCTAGTGACTACCAAAGTTTTACCACCTTCTTCTCTGCTGGCTCCGCCAGTACTGTTCCTGGTAATGTTTCACCAGCAACTGATGTTGTCCATACAGGTAAAGCCACCTTCTATGGTCCTGGTCAAGGTAACTGTGGTTGGCAATCATCCTCAGATTCCTACATTGTTGCCATTTCGAAAGAACTTTATGATTCAGATATTATTAATCCTCAGAGACAATCTGGCTACTGTGGTAAGATGATCACTGCATCATATGGTGGTAACTCAGTTGAAGTTAGAGTTGTGGATAGTTGTGGTGAATGTGATGAAGGTCACTTAGATCTATCCCAAGTTGCTTTTGCTGAATTAGCTGATATTAGTGTCGGTATTTTAGAACCTTTAGAATGGCATTGGAGTAGTTAGTGCTTCAGCTTTTATTATTATGAGCCAAATTCTTTTACTTTATTATGTTTGCCATTTTTAAATGGATTCTGTCAATGCTTTCTTTATCACCTCACGATGGTTCTCCTTTCTATGACTCCATACTTTCCTTTACTATTTTCTGTACACATTTATACCTTTGTTTATAATCTGTCTCTATTTTTACGTACCTACTTTCCCTTTACTTAAGAATTATTATATTGAATTATTATTATCACTATTTCCCTTTCCTTACTAATTTAGTTCGTCTCAATACTGTATTGTATGATTTGTTCGGCTTACGTACAGGCTCAACCTTAGAATATTCTTAATCAGGTAATGGAATATAATTAACTAAGCCTATTCTGGCTCAAATAGAATATAATGAATGATAATAAATTCCTGTTTCGAGATTTTCCATTGGCCCATATAGTTCAAACAGACCCTTAAACTACACCTTAAAATCCAGGGTCATTCTCAAACGGGTCACAAATATGCTTAGAGTCTGACAAAGAACAATCTAGTAAATACTATATAAAGGCCTTAATATCACTCGTTTCCTACAGTTAAAATTAAGTACAGGCAGTCTTATTTCTTCAAACCAAACATACTCTAACCTTAGTCATTCCTTTATTCCCAATGAGACCAACTATATTCACTCATTTACTTTTACTTTTAACTTCCAAATCATTTTGTTTAACTCTTACCAAAACTGCTACTGTCCGTACTACTGTCCTGACAACTGTTGAGGAAACAGAGAGTACTTTTGCTACCTCACCAACTGCTACTTTTACTGTTGCAGACAATGTAAAAGCTGCTTCTACTTATGATGCCACTTCAACTATATGGAATACAAAGACTGTTTATGTTAATTCTTGTGCTGGTGATGATGCTAGTGCATTTGCTGCATCAACCGTAGCTGCCACTTCTACTGCAACAGAAACTTCTCAAACTAACAATGCTGCCACTACTGCTGCAAAGACCTCTACAACATCAGCTGCAGTCACTTCATCATCATCAGCTGCTATTACTACAGCCACCACTGCAACCGGTACTACTAGTAGTTATATGGATACTTATGTTTACTCGTCAGTTGATACTGGTGCTAGTGACTACCAAAGTTTTACCACCTTCTTCTCTGCTGGCTCCGCCAGTACTGTTCCTGGTAATGTTTCACCAGCAACTGATGTTGTCCATACAGGTAAAGCCACCTTCTATGGTCCTGGTCAAGGTAACTGTGGTTGGCAATCATCCTCAGATTCCTACATTGTTGCCATTTCGAAAGAACTTTATGATTCAGATATTATTAATCCTCAGAGACAATCTGGCTACTGTGGTAAGATGATCACTGCATCATATGGTGGTAACTCAGTTGAAGTTAGAGTTGTGGATAGTTGTGGTGAATGTGATGAAGGTCACTTAGATCTATCCCAAGTTGCTTTTGCTGAATTAGTTGATATTAGTGTCGGTATTTTAGAACCTTTAGAATGGCACTGGAGTAGTTAGTACTTCGGCTTTTACTAAAGTGTGCTCCTTGTTTTTTATTATTTTATCATTCTTGTCTCCTTCTTTTTCTAGCGTTTGCATCCTTTACTATTTTATACCTTTACTTATGAACTGTCATTATTTTTAGGTACTTACCCTTCCTTTACTTTTCCTACGAATCATTATTATTATTGGTATATGCAGTCCTTATAAAATTTTGGTTCTGAAATGTATACAAGTAAACTCAAATTAGTAATTCCATAAATATATATTCAAGGCAGTTAAAATTATCATTTATGCAGGATCGATCGCCAGAAGCTAAACTAGTTCGATGAGATTTCAAAGCTTGCTCGGAGCCAGTCTCGGCACTTGCAAACAATTGGGAATTTTTCTATGAAACAATCTTGCCCCGATGCTTAAATCTTAAATTATCCAAATACGTGTTACTTAAATGTTGAAAAAAGATCTAGACCACAATTGTATCATGAAATAATTCTATTAATTATACTGCCTTGGATCCAGCTAGCTTGAATGTCAAGTTCTAAGACACACAAATTTTAGTACTAAGTTACACAAATCAATATAAGTTTCAAACGACATAATAAAATGAATTTATGCAAAGCTATATATATTTAAAAAACGGATATATTAATTGTAAATCATAGAAAATGTTTTAATGGTTCGTTAGACGTGTACATAACCAACCTAGGATCTGTAATCACCATTAATGGTAACATATTCATGGGATAAATCACAGGTCCAGAACTCACAGGATTGACCTCCTCCAGTACCTAAATCAATCTTAATTTCCAAATCTTCGAATTCTAAAATTTCACTAGCTCTTTCTTCGTCCACAGTTTCTGGCTCACCGTTAACCAACAATGCTAACTCTTTAGAACCATCAGTTGGAACAAATGAAACATTAGTTTTGAATGGCACAACTTCTACACCAGAATAGCCAATGGCACACAAGATTCTACCCCAGTTAGCATCTTTACCAAACATAGCAGTCTTAAATAAAGCGGAGTTGGCAATTGTATTGGCTGCTTTCTTAGCTTCTTCGTAAGTTGCAGCATTGTTGATCTTTAATGTGATAAATTTTGTGGCACCTTCACCATCTCTAACAACCAACTTAGCTAATTCAATTGCAAATTTGGTAAATTCAGATTCAAATTTAGAATATAATTCAGGAGTGGCTTCTTGGCTGATAACTGAACCACCTGCTGCACCATTAGCCATCGCACAGATAGTATCGTTAGTGGACATATCACCATCAACAGATATACAGTTGAAAGATTTATTGACTGCATTAGATAACATAGTTTGCAAACTAGAAGATTCAATTGGAGCATCAGTAACTAAATATCCAAGTAAAGTGGCCATATTTGGGCAAATCATACCTGCACCTTTGGACATGCCAGTGACTGAATATTCAATCTTATCAATTGTAAATTTGGTGGAAATTAATTTTGGGAATGTATCAGTGGTCATTATACCTTTAGCGCAAGTTAACCAACTATCATGATCTGAACCTAAACCAGATTTAGATAATGTTTGTATACCTGATAAAATTTTATCCAATTGTAATCTTTGACCAATAACACCGGTGGACATAACTAATGCATCTTGGCCTTTACCATTACCTAAAGATTCGGAAACTTGGTTTAGCATACTATAGGCATCTGCTAGACCACCTTCACCTGTAACAGCATTGGCACAACCCGAATTGATAACAATAGATTTTATATCTTTACCGTTAGTTTTGGTTATAATATCTTTAGAAGCTAACACAGGCGCAGCCTTGAATTTGTTAGTGGTAAAAACAGCAGCCGCATTAGCTGGTTTATCTGATGTTAATATAGATAAATCTAAGTTACCATTTTTCTTAACACCTGTTGCAATTGAACCTACCTTATAACCCTTTGGATAGGTGCCAGAAGTTGGAATAAATCTAGTTTTGTCAGCAATTCTCAGCACTGATGACGTGGAGAAGAAACGATTGAATGATCTTAGCATTATTTGTTGTATATGTCTAGCAAATAGGGTGTTTTTCCTTTGATCTATTTGGTGAAATAAGAAGAAATACTTCAATTTAAAATAAGTTTTGCAAAATGTAATCTGACTCATTGGACGAAAAAAAGCCGCAGCGCGGAAAAGTTTTTGAATTTCCAGATTGGGCCAGTCTCCCACTGGGCTCGCAATTGAACCCCGGTTCGTAATTTAGATAAAGTAGTTCAATCTTTCTTATCATTAAATATAATTAATTTGAACCCACGTTATATATTTAGTCCTCATGATTTGTATTTTTTAATGAATTTACATTGATACATTAAAAAAAAGATATGACCAAGTCTTGTGTAAGGTAAATCAAGCTCAAGTCATCCTCGTCGACTATCGACTAACATCCACTTATTGCGTCGACCCAAATTATACCTAATCGACGATATCAATCCTGGTGCGTCTGTAATTAAGTGAAAAGGTAACAGAATTGAACTTAACTGGACAAGCATTGAGACTAAGAAGAAGAGGAAGAACCTTCTGAACTAACCCCACATTTAAATATTGAATCTTACAACCGGTGACAATTCTACTCAATATGGTCAGCTAGATTGCTTTCTAGCAATCTTCAAATCAAAAAAAAAAATACCTGGAAGTTTTGAGAAGATAAGACATACTACCAATTAATGCAAGCGAACTATTTTTGAAAAATATTGGGTCCCTGATTAACTGTGGATACTATTGGTTTCTTAATATACTCGTAATATCAATAATCATCAATGAAGTTTGATGTTTCCATCGATTGGACTTAACAACTTAACTCCACCCCTTTTTGCTCCGTTAATTACGGGAATTTAGTTGAATTGTTTTTCTGTTTTGTTGGAGAATAATTGATTGGACTTATCAACCTAATTCCGTCCGCTCTACTCCGCTTTTCTTGGAGCCCTAATTGGATTGCTTTTTTATTTATGCTATATAAACTGGATGGTTCTCTGTCCAGATTTTGTTTAGAGTGTTAGAGATTCAACGTTAAGTACATCCAACAAATTCACTTCAAAATGTCTGACTGGTCAAAAGTTCCTCAAGATTTCTACACTAATTTAGGCCCATCAGGTCTCAAAATCTCCAAGGTGATAGTTGGTTGTATGTCATTTGGTAACAAGAAATGGTTTGATTGGGTGGTTGAAGATAAAGAGAAAGTCTTTGCAATTCTGAAGAAATCTTATGATGAAGGTATCAGAACTTATGATACTGCTGATGTTTATTCAAATGGTGTTTCTGAAAAGCTATTAGGTGAGTTTTTAACAAAATATAAAATTAAAAGAAGTAAAGTTGTCATCTTAAGCAAATGTTTCGCTCCATATGATGAAGATATTCATGAATTTTCTCCAATGGCTGCAACCAATTTCCCAGGCCATGAATATATTAATTCGGGTGGTTTATCAAGAAAGCATATTTTAGATGCTGCGAAATCTTCAGTTGAAAGATTGGGCACATATATGGACGTTTTACAGATTCACAGATTTGATCCAACAACACCAATTGAAGAAGCAATGGAGGCCTTGCATGATGTGATTAAAGCGGGCTATACTAGGTACATTGGTGCTTCATCCATGAAGGCGTATCAATTTGTTCAAATGCAATCAGTTGCTGAGCAACGAGGTTGGACTAAATTTATCTCAATGCAAAATTATTTCAACTTGCTATACAGAGAGGAAGATCTTGAAATGAACGAATATTGTAAAGCTACCAAAGTTAGTGTTATTCCATGGAGTCCAAATGCTGGTGGTGCTTTATCTAGGCCATTAAATAAACTCTTCAATACTACTAGATCTAAATCTGGTACATTGAATTGGTTGGGTGTTGCTGATTTAGAACCTCATGAAAAAGAAATCGTCAACAGGGTTGAGGAATTAGCTAAGAAGCATGATGTCTCAATGACCTCTGTTTCTATTGCTTGGGTTTTATCTAAAGGTTACAATCCAATTGTTGGTTTCAGCAAGCCTGAAAGAATTAATGATGCTGTTGATGGTTTGAAGTTAAGGTTGACTGATGAGGAGATTACATACTTGAGTGAACCATATAAGGTTAAAGAGTATAAGATGGTGTAGCTAACATAACCTCTCTGTTCAATAATCCCTGACATCATTTTCCCTATTTTATTTTATGCAAATTATTTAAATACTATAATCGCAAATAGCTATATATTATACTAAGAATTTTATTGTATCGAATGTTTTCTTCTTAACTTCTCCTTCCTCTTCAAAAATGAAGCTACTCGGATATCGTGGGAGGAGCTAGCTAAAGTAGATCACGAGAAGTCAATCATTCCAAGTTATATGACATGAAATTAAACTGGAAAGACCAAATATAATCAGAACCTTCATTGGGATAAATGTTTATTGGGTATCCATTGAGTTACAAGAGATCATAGATCACCTGTTTTACTTGATCTCCTTATTAATTTCAATAGACTAATTTCAATCACAAATTCTCAATTCATATTTAGATTGTTTCAATATGTTAAAAAATATATTCTCCTCCTAAAATGCCTAACTTGTGACTGGTTTCAAAGGACTTCTGCACAAAGTTATGTTTTTGGGAGGTAAGTACCCACCTTACTCCAACCCACCTCCCTTTCACATTAAAGATCTATTTGCTTCTCTCAAGCATTTCTTCACTTGATTTTGCAGTTACTATTTGTTTTAAATTTTTTGAGGCTTTAAAGGGTTGTTTCCAAATTATACAATCAGCTTGACTTCCCAAAAATGGAGTAGTGTAAAGTAAAACACTCACCAAAAGGCTCGGCTTAATCAGTGTTCTGGCCTAATACGTTTTGGATGAAAAACAACCACAACTGGCCTTTTCCCTTAATTAAAAGCACTCATCTCCATAGTATTTGCCGATCGAACTTTAGAAAATCAAAAGTAGTTCTCTATGCTGAACTGAGATACTTCTTATGTAGGTTGATTCAAAATCTGATGCCAAACAGTTTCTGAAAAAAACACAAATCTCCTTTCATACACATTTTCAATATCTTTCAGTATTGACTTGACTTGGTTTTGGAATGGCATTGAATCTGTAGCATATTACAAGAATCTAAAATCTAGAAACTTTGGAGGGGCAATCCCGCTATCTACCCGACTATCGATGACTTTTACAACTTGGCTGATTTTGATTGGTGTCGCCACAACTTTACTCCACACGAACCACCACCACACACATTAACTGATAAGCTCAATACTGATTTCCCTAACTGATATGATACACCATCAATATAGCTACTATCACTACTAATAATCAACTATGGCTTCCTTTAATTGTACGCCATATTTTCCAATTACTAATCAACTTTTAGGTAAATCAACTAATTTATCCCTATAAAAAGAGGCCGATTTCCTCCACGTTTCCTTCCATTCTAAATGAACTAAGATAAACTAAATTGAAATAGCAAATACTAAATATGACTACTACAGAAACAGCAGCATTGAAATTAAAAGGCGATCTTCCTTTAGACAAAGAAGTGGAACAACTAATCAGATCCAACGATTATTTGGTTGGTGCAAACAAATCTGATCAATTAACTTTTGGTCCAGATCCAAAAGGTTTAGATATTTTGCCACCTGAAACCAAAAAGAGACTTGTGGATTCTGGTGTTGACATTTCTAAAGGTTATCCTGCAAGACCAGAAAAGGATAAAATTCCAGTTTACTTAGACGAGGCTTATGCAATTAGAGATGATGATTATCCTTTTGTCGATAGAGGTAAAAATGCAGATCCTGAAAAGAAAGCTTTGCTAGGTGCGGTGAAAGAGGTTATTCATTTAACAAAACATATTGGTACTGAGTTGGTTGGAGTTCAATTAGCTGATTTAAATGATAAGCAAAGAGATGAGCTCGCTTTATTAATTGCAGAACGTGGTGTCGTTTTCTTTAGAGATCAGAAATTAACACCTCAGAAACAATTAGAATTCGGTGACTACTTAGGTCGTGTTGAGAAGCATCCTCAAGCTATTCAGGTTCCTGGTTTACCTGGTATTTCAATTATTTGGAATGATTATTTCAATAAGGTTTTAGGTAACAAAATTACTTTCAAGAATGGCAATTATGGTAATTGGGACTCTGTTAAGTTTAGGGGTTTTCAAACTTGGCACACTGATTTAGTTCATGAAAAACAACCAGCTGGCTACACCCATTTACATTTAGATCAAATTCCAGATGTAGGGGGCGATACTATTTGGGCATCTGGCTATGGTGCTTATGATAAATTATCAGAAGAATTTAAAAAGTTTTTAGACGGTAAGAAAGCTGTTTACGTTTCTGCCCATGGTTACTTGGACCGTGAAGATCCATTTGGAGGCCCAAAGAAAATTGAAAGAATTCATCCATTGGTTAGAACTAATCCTGCTACAGGTTGGAAATCATTGTTTGTTAATAGAAGTATGACTAGAAGAATTCTAGGTGTTTCACCGGTTGAATCTGACATCATCTTAAACTATCTATTTGATGTTTATGAAAAGAATGCAGACATTCAAGTTAGATTCAATTGGGGCCAACAAAATTCAGGTTACGGGGTTTCTGCTATCTGGGATAATAGAATATCTCAACATAGAATCACTTGGGATTATGAAGGTTTGGAACCTAGACATGGAACTAGAGTTACTTCACTAGCTGAATTGCCTTATTTTGATCCTAACTCAAAATCTCAAAGAGAAGCTTTAGGTCTATCATTGGAGGAATAAAATTTGGGCTTTTTAAATCGTTTTTCAATATTATTTTCATTTTCCTTATTTACATTTTATACTTTCTTTCCTTTTCTTTAACAAACTGAAGTGCGAAATATGTCATTGTATGATCTAACAGTTCCGGAAGTGTTTTGTTCCGTATAGTAACAACTTTATTAGAGTACACTATTAAAATAATGTTGTGATGAATGTTTTTACTAAATAAATTAAACTAAATTTTACTAAATTAATGTAAAATCAATAAATATAATATAAATAAATAAAGCGAAAGATGTGAAATCAATAAATAAGGTTAAAGTTAAAATTAGAGGGATCAAAAGTAAAACTCAAATCAAAAAACAAATGAACACGAGCACTGATCATCTGGTTTGATACTCATCAAAGTAATCAATTCTCTTATCATAGTCTAAAACAGCTAACGAAACGGCATTCTTCAACTGATCCATCATTGTTGGAGGGCCGCAAGCATCAATGGCAACACTACCACCACCAAAAGTTTCAATTTCTGAATTTAGCATCGATTCCATGTTAGGTCTACCAATCTTAAAGTTCATGAATGATGGCAATGAGTCCTTACTTCCCTCCCTTTTTTTCAAACTTTCTTCTTCATCGGAAGAGGTGCTTGTAAGGGCTAATCCATCAAGGGAAGATTCTCTCGTTAGATAAACATCAATAATAACTCTGGTATCCTTCAAATTAATCAACAACTCTTGGTAGTAATACTGCAAGTCAGCCACAGTTTTATGGATTAAAATAAACTTAACATTTCTTGGATGTTCAAGTTCACAAAGCTTGAGAGCTTGACTGAAAATACCAGGAATACCAGCACCACCAGCAATTAATAAAACGTTATCATACTTTTCATTTGGAACCAGTTCACCGTAAGGGCCCTCAATACAAACTCTTCTAGTCAACTTACCACCATTAGCAACTAAATCTTTGAAAATCTTTTGGGTAATGCCCTTCTTAACTTTCACGTATAAGACAAGTGTATCACCTTCGTTCACAATTGTAAATGGATGATTTTGGAACCTTAACAATGAATCAGAGAAATAAACGTAACCAAACTGACCAGGCTCAGAATGGAAAAAGCTAGGTTTAGAGAGAGACACTTTGAAAGTCTCATTATTAATTAAAGTAATATTTGCAGTATGATAACCAAAAGAAACCATTCTGAAAATTCTAACTAATCTGTCAAATGTCCAGATAGCACAAGCACCTACAATCCACTCAAGGTGGCCAAGTTCCCTGCAGTGATACCAACACATAACTATGAAAACAATAACGAAGACAATGTGGATGTATAAGAACGATTCATAGAAACGGCTTCTGAATGGATGGAATGAGAACAACCAAATAAGACCAGCAAATAAGGCAGCCATAACACCACAAACAAAATACAAAGTCTTTATACTAGTAGTATAATGATCTCTAACTATCCAAGTGTAACAAACCCCATGGATAATAGCATCAAGAATCATCATACGAGCAACCCATTTGTGAAATTGGATAAAACTAGAAAACTTGAAACCGGTAATGAAAGCTAAGAAATTGTTTCTACCAGCAAATAGGACCAACAATGGAACTTCAGCAAATGCCATTATACCGGTTCTGTCAGCTAAATATTTTCTGAACTCTTTTGTAGTACTCTCCCAAACGGAAACATGTGCTTCAGAGGTGTGATATGGATATGCCCAAAATATGATATGAACAACAACAAAACCGAAACAAATTAATGAATCCATTCTATCTGGGAACAAACCCGTAAACACTGTCAGTCCTCCCCAAGGTTGAGCGTGTCTACCCCTTGGGTATGTAGCAGGGATAGTAACATAAGATCTAAAAGTATTAAATAATGGATTGGACATCTTTTGTAGCAATCCAGTTCTCTTTAACATCTTTGTAACACCTGAAAGTAGCATAACAACACCAAAATAAATTAATAACCCAGCACCAAAGTAAGTAGCTTCGTCAAGATTTGTATAAAAAGGGTCATATGCTCTGTAAGCTGCTGCTGCCGCAGTCATGTTTGGAGTGGTTGGTTGATAAATTGGGAGCGAAATATTAGCAATGTCACTCATATCAATTTTATTTTCAGTTGCATTTTTATATTGAGTTTCAAAATAACTCACTGTTAGGGACTCATTGGAATACGATTTACAGTTGGAACCATATCTTTTATAAGCACTTTCCATTTTTGATTCATCTTCACCAAACAGTTCACCTAGGCATAGCAAAACTGTACCTAAAGCTGGAGGGTAGCTACACATAGCAGCATCAACTGCATATTCACCAGTACCGAAATTGAATGTCAAGTAAGAAACAACAGCTTGGCAACCCTGAACCTCAGCATTGTGATTTGAAGCGTAGTTGGGGGTTCTCCACTCAGGCTTTTCAGCAGAGGAAAGATGAATGTTCAAAAGAAGAATTGAAAATATCAAGGCTATTGAATTTTGTAACATTGTTGATGTAACTGCGAAATTCTTGCACAATAAACCTAATCGCTGATGATTCACAGGATGTATGATTCATCGATCTGAAATTTTCAGGAAATGGTCTTCCATTTATATAACCTTTCCTTAAAGGATCTGTAATATGTAATATGTGTCATCTTGTTAAAAATGCATTGACTGAAATCTAGCTTATTACGGGACAATATACAGATCCCTGGATACATTTCTTAAAAGAAGTAATATCGGTGAGTATTGGATATCATGTTAGTTACATGTTAGGCAGTTTATGAGATCTTTCAGCCTTAAGAATATACATGTAGCTATAATTTGGCTGAACTGGTACTCGATGGAATAAATAACTGTTGACATGATCAGATTTATGATATATGCTTTGTAACAAAGCCCGTAACTGAAACAACCAATCGCAGTAATATGTATATAAGCTGGAAAAACTATATATAGACGTTTACAGTGATTGCATATACTGGTGTACGTGATTGACGGCAGAGTTTGAATAGCTTTAGAGGCACTAAGGGACTAGCCCATCAAGTAGCAGATCTGTGATTGCTGAATTCCAAACCCTGTACTAATTCCAACTTCTGCTTCCATGGTTATATAGATTTAATATGTATTTTACGAACCTATAAATACCAGCTACCATATATGCTCAGCAGAAGGATCAATTAAACCATCCACCCTGGGCCGCAGGTAAAAGCTAAATAATTTTCAGCAGCCAGCATGCATGAAAACATGCACACCCCTGATCGAATCGATAACGTACGCTGCACCGGCTACGCACGCGGCATCATCATTCAACCACCCTGATTCCATCTTAATCATTTGATTTATTAATCATTATAAACTCAAACTCAATGGATTTTTCGGTTGAAGAATTTACATTCTTTTATACGAGGCTGAGCTTTGTTTAGAGATATATTTTTGATAGTGTTTCTGAAAGATCTAGAAACAGTCCCAATTCCCTGTTGCAACTTCAGAGGTGTGAGATCCAGTCTAAATGTATTCATAACCAAAGCCAACATCATACGTTAATTGAGATTAAAACTTATTCAAAACAACTAGTAACTACTTAACATATGTTAAATATATGAAATCCTATGAAAATTTCCAAATCCGAATGTTCTCCCTTCAAGCTAAGCTAAAATCCCAAGACTATCAAAGAAGAAAATAGCTAGCCACTAACGCTCGGCATATGCCTCCAACCTAATTCTTCACTTATAGTACTCCTATTATAATTCGAACTCCAAGAGAAAACTAGGAAATCCAACGAGCTCTATGAGAGAAATTTTGCTGAAGACTTGAGATATATTGCAGAATCAATACACCAATATTTGTGTATATGTAGTCGGAGAGTTTACCGTATATGGCGGTTCAATACTATGTTATGCATATGGGTTTCGCAACGGCCAATTAACTTCCAGTACCTGAATTCTATTTTGTAGCATTTATTATTACCTAAACTGGAAGGATCAACATTTGTAACATATCTTAATTGATCTCGCTCAAATCAGTGAAATTAGTATATGCTATATATACAGGGGTGATAAAGATCAATCAAATACAATCTCCCATCCCGCCTCAATTCTCTTTATATACGTATACCAAGAGACTCAGATCTATTATATATGTGTATAGTAACCTCTACTGCTTATCTACAGAAAATAGAATCGGATATCTACTCAAATAATTATACAGTGAGAGTTAGGTAAAGTCATTCTGGGACTTGTAGCAGTTTCCCAGTGCAGCGATAAGTTTTTCCATATGAATGTTTACGAGTAGTTCTTGTAATAACTCAGTCAAACTCTAGACTAAAATCTGACAGGTTTTGGTCTATTTGCTTAAAACACTACTAGTTTCTTTTATTGCATCATGTATATATCGATTGATATCCCTTTTTCTTTCCATAAAAGTTGATATACGAACGACCGTACTATACAGAAAAAATATACGTATTACTGAAAAGAGAGATTAAAATATTAATTTTTTGTTAAACAAGAGCTTTAACTTCAATTTCTAATTTATTTATATAATCTGATCAAATTGACAGGAATTTTAAGCATTGTTCATAAGCTCACAATTGACTCTCATAATGCAAAAACCGTAAACACACCCAAGATTCTATAAGTGAGAGCAAGGCAGCAGGAGAGTAGTCGGCAATGGGCCAGGCATTAATCTCCTTATACACTATAAGTAGTACTATATAGTGTTAATTAGCTCTGTACTATAGTTTTAGCTTGATATATGTATCTAACAAGCAACCATATGGTATCCTTTAATAGAAATTCAATTTGCCGGCCAGATTCTTCCGTGTTAAATTTAATTTAAAAGTTCGATCGGAGATCATTATCATTAAAACTTAAGCTTAAATTTATAACCCAAAATTTATTCATGCACAAATATGTACGGAAGTTACATATGCAGCATATAAACTCTTCAAATATTTATCAATTTATCTTTAGCAAGTTAAAAGAGATTGAAATATAATGAGTTTAATATCGTTTCTAATAGTATATTATTATGGTATCATTATTCTCAGAGATTTAAGCTTTTCCTAATTATTTATTAAATTGATTTTATAATCAAATTATAAATTAATAATTGTTACCTAATCACAAATTCGGCACATTCTCCTGTACACCTCAGGCGATTGGAATTTTTTAGCTTTATTATAAGTCTTGGGCCTTAGCTAGTATCATATGAACAACTGTTTGATTATGCAATTTAAGGTTCATGTTTCATCACTAAAGTGTAAACGTAATACCAGAACTACAGGGACTGGGTTATTCAAGGTGAAGTCTTGGAGATGTACGTTTTATCTACATTAAATTTTAAAGCACTTAATGATATTGCTAGATCATGACGTCTAAATAAAAATATTTTAATAAATATATACACTATGAAATTAACGGTTTATCATGATTCACTTATGGATACAGAGAGTAAAGTCCAGTTCTTTCCAAATATAAATGAAAATAACTTAATTTTCTAAGATAGTCATTTCTTATATTAACTAAATTAGGATATAACCTTCCAAATTGATCTTTATTCATCAGACACATTTGCCTGATATTACCAGTTATAGTCCATCCATGATTTGAATTATTCTGCAAGAACCTTCTCATAGCTTTATGAAAAACTCTAGAGAGCTTTAGTTCTCTAGGATACATATGGGCTTTAAATCTTAAACCATCTCCCTCTTTAGCTATAAATTCTAATAATTCGTAATCATATTGAACAGGTCCAAACAATCTATCTGTTGTTTCAAAAGTTCTATACCTAATATATGCTAAATGGCAAGTATAATAAAAGAGCCATCTCCTCAAATTATTCATACTAGGACTAAGACGGCAATCATTTCTTTTTCTAGAAAATAAAATCTTTAGAGTCCATTCTAACTTAGACAGACAAGATGGACAAAAACGTGTTATAACACTTTCATTTGATTGTTGCGAGAGTAACCTAAGTGCAAGAATCTTGAAATAAATGCTTCTAGTTTCAACTTTGTCTTCATATTCTATACCAAACTCATCATCATCTTGTAAACCAGTTCCATCAAATAACAATCTGTCCTCAATCGAAATGCCTTCATATATATCATTTAATACTTCAAGATCGGGTACAATAGCATATTTTGGGGGAGGATCTTTCCTCTGTTGTTTTTGAGATTCTTTGTACGATGGGAGAACTTCTTTCACTTTCACTCTTTCTGTTTCTTCAGTTCGTTCAGTGGAATCTTGCTTAGAGCTTAGATGTTTGTACCTTCTCAGTATTTCACCCATGGAAGGAGTGTCATAATCTGGTTTTGCTCTAGTAGTGCGTTTTTTCGAAAATAACGAAGTCATAATATATCAGGTATCGATGGCAGCTGTTATTAAAAATAACATACTGTAAGATGAATGATTCCATCTTTGGTTGAGCTAAATGGCTATATATATTAAAACCAAATTTTCTGTATCCATAGCGTCCGTCATTGCAGAAAATAATAAAAGAAAGTGGAGTGGTTTATCCGATGGAGGGACCCTGCACATGTTTAGCGAGAGGGTATTTAAAAATTGAAGGTGATTATCTGTTGTTAAAAGGATGGTATCATAATGTTTGTTGAAAGGGATGTTCATGCCGCTTTTTTGTTTAACATGAGCAACTTAACAGATCATGCATCTCCCCTTAAACTGAACTTTCAAGTTCGAATGATATCGGAATTTCGGAATTCTAAACATTGATAGTGTACAGATGTTACAGCACAATGTCCATTTTCAGTGGTTTTCGTGATTCATAAAATAATAAATATGTTGAATATTGCAGTAGAGCGAAAAACATTATCACGTTATATAAATAATAAAATAATAATAGAACTGAAGTATAAACGAAGTATATAAAATCAAATTAACAAGAAACGAAAACAAGAAGAAAAAGCATAAATTAATCACCAAGTTTGGAATTCATCGAAGTAATCAATTCTCTTGTCATATTCCAAAACAGCTTTGGAAACGGAATGTTTCAGTTGATCCATCATCATTGGAGGACCACAAGCATCAATGGCAACAGTACCACCTCCAAAGCTTTCAAGTTCCGATTTTAGAATCAAATCCATGTTAGGTCTACCAATTTTAAAGTTCAGGAAAGATGGTAATAATTCTTTACTTGATTCTTTCTTCAAACTTTCATCTTCAGAAGAGGTACTACTGGTAAGACAAAGACCTTCAAGGGAAGATTCCCTGGTAAGATAGACATCAAAAATAATTCTAGTATCCTTTAGCTTAATTAACAAGTCTTCATAGTAATACTGTAACTCAGACATAGTCTTTTGAACCAGGATGAACTTAACATTTCTTGGTTTCTCAAGTTGAGATAATTTAAGGGCTTGACCAAAAATACCAGGTATACCGGCACCACCTGTGATCAGCAAAGCGTTATCATACTTTTCGGTTGGGACTGTTTCACCATAAGGACCTTCAATACAGACTCTTCTAGTCATCTTACCACCTTTGGCAACTAATTGGTTATGAATTCTCTTAGTTATACCTCTTTTAGATTTAATAAACAACGAAAGGTGATCACCTTCGTTTAAAATAGTAAATGGATGGTTTTGGAACCATAACAATGAATCAGCAAAGTAAATAAAGCCATATTGGCCTTGACTAGAGTGGAATGTGGAAGGTTTAGGAATAGAGACCTTAAATGATTCGCCATCAATTAAAGTAATGGTAGCTTTAGGATAACCGAATGTCATCATTCTAATAATTCTAACCACTCTGTCAAAACCCCAAACCACCATGGAAGCAATAATAGGTTCACAAAATCCAAGCTCTCTACAGTGATACCAGCACATAGCAATAAATCCAGCAGCTAGAAGAATATGGGTATACAAGAAGATTTCATAGCCACGACTTCTAATTGGGTGAAATGAGAACAACCAAAGAAGACTGGCAAACAAGGTAGCAACAATACCACAGACGAAATACAACTCTTCCAATGATTCAGCATAGTAAGATTTTTCTAAGATAGTGTAACAGACACTATGAATAATAGCATCAGTGATCATCATACGAGAAACCCATTTATGGAAGTGAATAAAGCTGGAGAACTTGAACCCGGTAATGAAAGCTAAGAAATTGTTTCTACCAGCAAACAAAATTAATAATGGTACTTCACCAAAAGCCATAAGTCCAGTTCTGTCGGCCAACAATCTTCTGAATTCTCTTGTCTGAGTTGTCCAAACCACAACATGTTCTTTAGAAGTATGATAAGGATAGGCCCAGAAAATAACATGAAGAATGAAGAATCCGAAACAAATCAATGTGTCCATTCTGTCAGGAAAGAGACCTGTAAAGAATCTCCAGCCACCCCATGGTTGAGCATGTCTACCTTTTGGATAAGCAGCAGGAATAGTGACATAAGATCTGAAGTAGTTACATAAAGGATTAGACAGCCTTTGAAGCAAACCAATAGACTTCAACAGTCTTGTAAAAGATGAGAGCAACATGACAATGCAAAAGTACCCCATTAAACCATAACCGAAATAAACACCGTGATCAAAGTTTTCGTAGAAAGGAATATAAGCTTGAGCAATATATTCAGCCTCTGTCATGTTTGGAGTCACTGGTTGGTAAATTGGAAGAGAGACATTGGAAATATCACTCATATTAATTTGGTTTTCAGTTGCATTTTTATATTGTTCTGATAAATAAGCATAATCTAGTGTGTCATTGGTATAATAAGAACAGCTGGTTGCATATCTTTTGTAAACACTTTTCATTTCACTTTCATCAAACATTTCACCCAAACATAATAAGGCACTACCCATAGCTGGAGGGTAATTACACAAAGCAGAATAAACAGCTCTTGTACCCTTACCATACTTAAATGTGAATTCAGAAACAGCTTTTTTGCAACCTTGAACTTCAGCGTTGTGACCACTATTGTACCACACAGTTTTCCATTCCGCTTCAGCAGCAGAAAGCTGAGCTAGTAGAAGAAATAAGGTGGATAAAATAATTGATTTGGAAAGCATTTTATACAAACCGAAAACTAATGACTGATCCTTTTTCTTTTTTTGTAATTCTTAGCATTCAATTAGTGAAAGTTTAAAGTAAATTGTGGGAACTGCTTTTAATTTATATTTTTCTCAAGAAGATTTATGAGCTGCCTTATTGTTCGAAGACTTAAATAACGAATGGCACCATTTTAATTTCAAAAGGCTGTTTTTATTGTATTGTTCAGTTTCGAAATCATGGATCCGGGGACCCTGACAGAAGTCACAGATCTATCCAGATCCATCTCAGATTCTCCCAGATACCAACATCCAATAATTATTTGCGGTATGTAGCTTTTAATTTGACACTGCAGCCTTTTAAAATGCTTTCCCGTTAACGGAATCAGCCAATAAAGAGAGCTTAAAAGAGAAAAAATGAAGTAAAAGGATCGACTATATAGGTACAAAATGGGTGAAAGGCCGCAAATCACCCAAGGTCCAAAACAGGATTCTAGCTGGGCCACGATGTGCTGCTGCTTTGAGTATGAGCCGAGCTCATAACTAAATGAATCGCATGCAAACCCTTCATGCCGTATTAGGTTAAGGTACACAGTTGGCTAAACAAATGAGACCTGCATATACAGGCTGCGGTCAGGGTGCCACTGATCGAATTGATAACTTTATGCCCGGCTACCCGTGCGGCACTCTCCGGTGGATTTTTCGGGTGAAATTTTTGCTTCTCTTACGAGTCACAACTGATCGTTGCGTTCGGTTATCAGATCAATCTTAGTTTTTTCAAGAGGGTTAATTAGTGAATCCTTTTATTTGATAATTCAACTTCGCTGATATGTCAATGGACTGTATGCTGCCGAGCTATAATAGCATATGGCTGAGTGTTTGGAACATATGCCATGACTTTAAACGCCCAGTGTGCTAAGCTTGTGAGCAAGCCGAGACAGGGGTAGATTTTCTAGATTTTCAATTATGCGCAAACAAGCTTTTTTAGACTTTTTGGGAAAGCAAAAATTGAGAAAAGAATTTTATAAGACATGCATGAGTGATATATGTATGACGACCATGAGACCATCGGAGCCATGAGTGAAATTTAGTGTCCATGGGTAGAATTACCATCTGTGGATCAAGTTGCTGGTGTTCCTAATATAAAACCGTATATATATTAAGTCAAGTGGTCACGCAGCATAGTTTTATACTACTTCCGGCTAATTCTGAAATCAAATTACAATATATATTTGTGGTGAACATTTGAAATACAAAATTGTCACCCAGCAATCATTAATTTCAGTGGGAAAGTTAGGAGGCTACTCAAATTATCTCTATTCAAGTAAAGATCTAGGTCAAGATTTTAAATTGTCCCAAGTAAGCATCTAAAATTAATTTCGTCAGATCAAGGTTTCGTCCTTATTCCAGAACATCCGGTCGAGTTGTTTAAACCTTGGTATGACTGTATACAGGATATCCACAGTCAAATTGATCAGTTCCAGCCTTCAGGTACAAAGTAGCAAGGTAAAGAAGTAAAATGTTGTATTCATTTCCGATATTTATGTGCTGCTTAATTATCAGATCAATCAAGGTCAGTATACAAAGCAAGGATTTTCTCTAGCGGACGCTTAATTGTTGCTTAGCAGGAACGACCATATACAGTGCTAGCTCGAAGGTGATGTAAATCTAGAATAGAGACAATGTATATTCATAAATTTAGAGCTAGTAAATTAATTAAATCGTACTTACCCGGGCTTCAATGTGAACTCTATAATTTAAAATGTTGGATATGTCTGAGTAGAGAGTGTGCATGTGGTCTCTTAATTGTAGAACTGCCGCATATACGGTCAATTACAAATTACTAATTCTTTTATAAGCACAATTTCGGTATTTACCCTAATCCTAATGCCTATCTGGCTTGAGTGCTATAGCCCTACTTCATTTACCTGTTTGTACGTTCGTGCATGTCTATATATAGGTACTAACCCATCACAAATTTTTGTGTAAGCGTAAACTCGGCAAATTGTAATGCCTATACTGCCACTTGCTAGAATTCTCTGGGCAACCTTTGGACATATATATGTATTGACAAGCTCATCGGATATGTCTTCAATGTGTAGGAAGTCATACGACGTTGATGATGTATTAGGATCTGCTTCAATGTACAAGGATCAAAATAGAAGGGAACAATTTTAAAAGATTCGATGTTCAATAGTAAGTACAGATCGAACAGCTTAGACCAATAAGATCATGCAAATACATAAAAGTTACAGATATAGCACATATAAGTGTCACTTTTAGTGTATATAAATAGCATGCTAACTTCAAATATTTCTCCGATAAAACCAGTTAGCTTGACTCAATTTAATTCCTTTCAAATTTTAAAATTGATGAGATGGAATAAATTAATATCGATCACCCTGATTCTAATATAGCCTGATATAGGATACCAGCCGTAGCCAGACGGTACAATTACACTTGCGTGCATAGATATCCGCTACTCTGAAATAAAGTTAATTAAAGTTTAGACCAAATTAGTTGAAAACTACTGGGGCCTTTATGCAATTTAATCCGATCGCATATTTTTTATTAATTACTGAATGATTAATTGCAATACATACATGTATTGAAGTTCAACCAATTAATTGAATACATGAACTTTGTCCAATGAGGTGCATACCAATATAAGTGTCAGGGCTTAATAGGCCAGACTTAACTGCATGCATAAGCATATCCATGCAACAGCCCTAGCTTTAATGCTGATAATTATTTATTTTAAAGATTACGTACGGCGAAAAAGAAATTTGACTCAACAACGTAGGGATGGCCGGACTCTAAATTAATAGCATAGTTACACCCACGGAGTTTATCTATCTAAGAATCTGTGTACAGGATAAATATACAGAATAAATGAGCTTCGAACCATTTTGGGGTTAATATTCATCTAGGAAAACAGGAGTCAATTATCAAAGAAAATCTGTGAAGCGGATTATAGCTGATCGGAAAGATAATAAAATGGCTGATCGGAACGATATAACGGCGCGGTGGATTTAGTACCGAACATCGAAACGAGCCGAAATGATTCGGGTCTGCGGGTGATTTTGGTCAGTAATTGATCAATTAATTAAAATCGAACAATAACTACAAGGGGAAATACCTTCCATAGTCTCACTTATACAAGAAAGACAAAAATTCATTTGTGTATCAAGTTAAATTTTGTAAAAAGCATGTGTAGTGTATGTAGTAAAAATGTAAATGTAAAGTTGAATAAATTAACATTAAAACTGAAATAGAAGAGAAAATTGAAGATGAACCGATAAAAGCAAATCCGAATAGACTAATAATGCACTCCAATATACTTTGAAATTGGATCATTATCAGGGGAATCTAAATCTACGCCACTTAAATAAGGGATAACCACAACTTTATTAGCAGCATTACACAAGCCACAGCGCATCATACCGTCTGTGACTTCTGGAACAATCAAATGAAGAGGAGCCTTATAATTCAAGTGACTGAAATCGACCTTTATTTGATCAATGTAAGAAGGGACATCCTCTAAAACCACAACACAAGGATTCCCAGTTCCTGTTCTCAAGTAATCATTAATATATTTGATAGTTAGTCTAAGTCCTCTGGAATAAACACCATTCTTAAAGCATCTTAAGTCTAATTCTGTACGGCGGCTCGCTTGAAGTTCAATATTTCTAATCGTTCTAAGACCATACAACAATTTCGACATCCATTTGTAAGTGGTAAAAGCATAGTGATTGAAGTAATCACTTGGTTGCACCACTTCCAAATCAACAAGGTTCGAAGGAAGTTTACCAATGAAGAACAAAGGGGAAGCATTAATGTGCATAGATTTGACAGAAACGTTTGAAAAATCAAAGGTCTTGAACAAAGGATTCTCTAACTCATCTAATGAGGCATGGAATTGAATGTTGACATTGAAAGAAAAGCTATCCAAATTGAACCCACTTATATCTAATTTAGGGATATCATGCCAATTTTCAATCTTTCCTAAATTAAGTTCAAACCTTTTGATAATTTTTGGCAAGTGCTTGAGAAAGTTTAGAGAGATAATATGTTCATCATTTGTAAATTCGTATTGTTTATATGGTACATCTAAAACAACATTTTCAAGACTAATATTTTCAGTTGGTAATAATTTGGGCCATGATACGGTGGTGCTTCTAAATTCAATTTTAAGATTCTTTAATTTGGGAGGAAGTCGCACTTCTGTGTTTGGATCAATAATCACATCAAGAAACTGAACGCTAATTAATGAACTAGGAAATAAATTGAAACTTGCTGGGCTTATTGTGCAGGAAAATAACTTCAAATCCGTTAATTTTGAACAATATGAAATATCCAAGTTTAAATTGCACATGATTGCTTGAGCTGAACTATAAACTTTCAAAGACTCCAACAGAGGATTTGTCACCACTAGTTGTTGTGCGTCTAAATGTATATCTGTAACTTTTATGTACAAATTCTTCAAATTCACGAAATCCTTGAAATCTGTTAATGGGGTCATATTATGTTTCATCATTATATCCAAGCTTTGAATAAAGTCGCCAAATCCTCTTGTATATTCCAACCATCTCAAGAAACTTTTAGAAGTGGAAATACTATAACCACCCAGTTTCAAATCAACAGATATTTTAAGTTTGGGTTGCTTCGTGGTCTTATAAGCCGCCAAGTCATCCATAAATGCTTTATAATCATCAAAATTAAAAAATTCAGGTGGTGATAAGTAAAGAGTCTCTAGTGATTGGGATGACCTGATAAGTGGCTTAAAATTAGATCTGATGTCATCCTCATTAGAGAGTGTTAAACTCTTTAAACAGTTTATGTCGAGCAAAAATTCTTTTCTAATAAGTTTGCCATCATGAATATTCAAATCTATAATACTATTTAAATGGCCTAACCCTAGCAAGCCATTAATATCATTGATCTTGAAATTCATACCTTGTACAAGAGCATCAGGGATAAAATCAGCAATTATTCTAAAAAAAGTGGTGGTAACATTATTATATTCAATGGTTTCGTCTTTTCCGATAACAGCTTTCAATCTATGAACGTTTGAATTTGAGCATGAATCATATAAATAAACAAGAAGCTTCAAATAATCTGACTTGGAATCAATAGTGCCTTGAAGTGGCTCTAACTTAATCAAGTTGAAGTTTGTGTCTTCACTATAGGTATCAACAATACAACAGAAACGATTGAAGGTATATTTCAGTAATTGTGACTTCGGGACTTCTTTGTTGGAGATCATAATGTTAATGAATGATGTGATTGATAGATCCTGGACAAGTAAGTTGGAAATAATTGTTATCAATTCTAGGGGAAGGTTGTTTGTTAAAGACACCAAGTCCTCAAATGCCACTTGATTATAATCCATGGTTTTCCATTGGTTGTATGTGGTCACTCCGAAGAAGAAGAGAGATGGTAGGATACGTTTGTGGACAGCGTCGAGATCGAGTTAAATAGTGAAATAGTGTCAAAAGAAGAAAAGGTCATCCAGATCAGTCGATCTAACACTTTGAGCACACAAAGAAACGACTTCTTTTTCGGATTGGGTCTCCCGTGAGTGTGTTAGTTGTGATAACCGGATTGATCTTTTTGTGTGGATAAATAAATTGATTGTTGGATAATTACTGGGATAGCAGTCATAATATAGGATTATAGGCTTCTCCATGTACAGCAAATTGATATTCATTACTGTCGTGAAAGTGATCTCAGCCAGCCCAGGATCTGAGCCCTTGCTATAGAAAGTTAAGAAATAGTGAAGTATAACGTGATTGCCTAATCTAGCTGCGTTTGCATAACGTCTGCTCTATATTTTAGCGAGCACCTGAAATAATATGTAGATTTTCATTACAGAGCAACAAATTAATAACCCATTGGGCATGGTCAGTCAAAAGCAAAATGATCCGGTTATTGCAACCTGTTTGTGATCATTAAAACATTTCGGATGGAGGGGTAATCCGAACAAATCCCGCCTATGGTAATAATCTCGGTTTCTCGGATTATTGAAGCACTGTTTCAGTTACTGTTTTATTTTTTCTTTATTTTATTTCTCTATATAGATGTGTAAGTGATCTTTCAACCAACTGGTATTGCTTCCTCAATAAAGTGAAGTAGGTTCAGAATCACCTTCAATATATCAAACACTCAATAGCTCAGTTGCTTTACCTCTTATTTGCTTTGTTACAACTATTGTTATGATTATTTTTATTCATGATGAAGATTAACGAGTAAACTTTACAATAAAAGCATTCTTGTGAAGAACTTGAAACTACAATGCTTTTAATTCTGATATCAAGGTATCAGTTTTTTCGTTACTATAAAAATTGGAGGAGTTGAGGGTTATATGGCTCTTTCCCCCTTTAGTTTGTATATGTCTAAGAGGATTTTAAAAATATACATAAGAACAATCTACAGCTCGTGAACCTCTTTGTTACTCACAAGTTTCACATCTCTCCAGATAAACACAACCAAAGCGGTGACACAAAGGGAAAACACAGTAGAAACCTTAGTTCTCAAATTCACAGCAGAAATTGAATGTTGGTATAACTTTACAACTATCTTGTGTTTCACCCCAGTTCTATCACAAGCAAAGTAAGTCAAAAACACAAAACAAATCAAAATGTACGAAGCAGTTAGTTTTCTCTTGATGATTCTGTTATCTAATTGTTGGTATGTCTCATATGCCCAAAATGAACCTAATCCAAATATAAATAATTCTTCAATAAAGAATATCAGACCAGACCAAGTACCAAAAAGATAAGTCCAAAACATATAAATCGAGACCATACTGACTAGTTGATGGAAAACATAAAGAGCAGTAATAATTCTGATCATGAGGATCTTTTTGGAATCAACAAACACACCAAAAAAGACCCCGCTTGATAATAACAAAAAATTATAGCTGACCAAAGTGATAAAACTTAATTCAGTAGATGCCAAAAATATAGCTTTCAGTTGCACGTACACTAGGTCAAAGGCTCCCATATCCTTGTAGTCTCCATGTGTATTGAATTCTTGATTGTAGGACACCTTAAAACAATAGTATATACTGCAGTAAAATAAATAAACTAAAATCTTAAACTGAATCAAGGATGAGTTAAAGGTTGACCGTCTTGTATTAATATAAGAATAGTGTTTATCTTTGTTGGTATTACAATAAACATGGAATCCAAATCTGATCATTAAAGCAGTATAAGCCACCCAAGCGTAAAAATACATCAACATTGTGGCAAAGCTTGAAGAAGATAACTTTCCATGCACCTTTTGTTCCGTTACTGAAACCTTATTTTTTGACATTTCTTCTGGAGTTATGAGTTCCGTAACTGGTTTATGAACTCCAGAAAACTTTAAAGCAGTACAATAAATACCAGGTTCTGTTATTTCATAAGTGAAGGATTTTGAGCTTTCTTCAGATGCGTTGATGCTTGCGTGTACAATAGGAAGTCTGTTAGCTTTTTCATCAATTATTTTATCCAACCCAGCAAAGATATCTGGATAACTATCATCAAATTTCCAATTGGTAAACTGGCAACTCTCGTAATTGTTGGCCTCTCCTAAACACTGTATAATACTTGCATCTTTGTTGATTTCTGCTGTTTGTAAATCTCCAGCTGAAAAGACGTATGCATCAACAAATAAGTCATCATCATATGGGGCATCGTTGGATAATGAAACTTCGAATTGAGGCTGATATTGTTTCGAAAGCGGATACTGCAAAAGAGAGCTTTTAGTTTTGAAATAATCGCATTCTCCCATTATTGGTCTTTCCATACCAAATTTCCAATAATTCATGGCACGTGCAGTTGACAATAAGAGGGAAATTGTTAGAAGCCAGTTGAAATTCATTGTGGATTTTTTATTCAATAGATTGTCTGGACACTCTAAATAACTAAACGATTCATACTATAGTAATTTCACATTTTCTGAGATATCAACTACTTCTTATAACTTGTCTGTTGATCTTCAATCTCGGGGGATAGGAGTAGGGATTGATGCCATTCTATTCTTCCTTTCATTCCTCCTTAATGACCTATCCCACATCCTCACCTCAAACTGAGGATCTCCTCCCTGTCCCTTTCAAACATGTGTATATTTTTAGAACAGATTGATAATGCTTTCACTTTCTTTATTTCAGTTCGAAGACTGATTATTTGGGACGAAGGCTCACGGTAATCTAATAATTGAGTAATCTCGAGTATTTTGGAAAGCCGAAATTATTATCAGAGAAGGAATCAAATGGATAAGGCTTCCCAGATAGGCTCGCTTGTCGGATTTCGTGCCACATCGAGTAGCGCCAAGGTCGTAGCGGTAACTGGCGGAAAATATCACGGAGCTGGTTGACCGCAGAATTACTCATCGAGATGACGCTTTTGATTTCGATAGGAGCCACTGTCTATAAAAACAGAGTTGTTCCTATCAAATTCCTTTTGATACTGGCAGAGTTCCAGCAAGTAACCAAAATTCAATCCAAAACGATGTATATTCCTGCAAAATACGCAAACGACAACCTTGATCAACATATAGACTTGATCGAAAGCAATCCACTAGGTGCTATCATTTCAACTGACTCATCAGGTGAGATATTCGTCACACATGTTCCTTTTGTCTTTCACAAAGATGAAAAAGATGGCAAGAATTATTTGATTTCACATTTGGCTATTAAGAATCCTCATGTTGCTCAATTAGAAAAGGCAGACTCTTGCTTAATCATTTTCCAAGGTGTTAACTCATACATCAGTCCTTCTTGGTATCCAAGTAAGAAAGAAACTCAAAAATTTGTTCCTACTTGGGACTATGCGGTGGTTCATGTCCATGGAAAACCAATCATTTCAAGAGAAGACGAAGCTAAATCATTTGCTATTGATTACATCAGTAATAATCGAGAAGCCAAGAGACCTGAAGGTGAAGGATATGAATCAAAGTGGAAAGTTTCAGATGCCCCAAAATCTTATGTTGGAATTAAGAAGAAAGCCATTGTGGCCTTGAAAGTTGAAATTGTTAAAACTGAAGGTAAATGGAAATTGGAACAAACCAGTAAATCTAAAGACATTGAAGGTACCATTAAAGGTCTAGAATTAGAAGGTGGTGAAAATGAGAAGAAGTTAGCCTCTATGATGTATGAAGCTAATGCTAATGTGTTGTAAGATCACTTTTATTTATTTATTCATACACTTATTTATTTTATTATAACTATTTTTGTGATAATTTTTATTTATCTTATTATTATTTCTTTATTTACACAAATATAATAGTCTATCTAGTAGAGACTCTATTACTGAAAAACAAAGTGAAAGCAGAATGATTAAATATTTTAGCAACGAATAATAGTCTTCAAACGATTTTGTAGATGCTTTTCAGATCAGAAGTATTCAAAGTTTTTAATCTAAATCAGCAATCCAGAATTTTTCTTTCTCTTAAGACATTCTTTAGATATTTAGAGATCGAATAAATTTTAGTAACTCTAATGCCCGAGGCCGAAATTGAATTCGGAGATGTGAATAGATAGATTCATAGCAGAGTCCTCTACTTTCAAAGTTTTAATAATTGGCAAATGATAAACCTTATCTGATTGACCTAAATTCACAATCAAGTTAAAATCAATCTTTTCGAAACTAGTAGGGTGTAGTCTTTTATTGGTTATAGTTCCCTTACACCCTTAAAAGGTACCGGTCGTACTAATGGCTCATTCTAGGATGGAAGAAAAATGGAAAGTGTTTTATCAGCTAGAATGGAGGATATTAACTCTCCATGCCTCTGTGGTTGTCATTTTATCATGGATTCAGAAAGTCTGAAAGCGTTATAGGTGATAATAAGTCTAAAAAGATAATATGGAAGAAGAATTTCTGTAGTTTTCTGTAGTTTTTGAATGATACTATTTTCTTATTAGAAGAAAATGCCTAAAGGAAATTCCGGAAATGAAGGAGTTGTTGATTTCTAAAGTGGCCGTGAATAAGGATGTAAGGGCTTCAGTTTGGAGCGGAACTAGGTTCAAATTTACATTCTGGGTGCTTACCGCACACCATCCACTTTATTTATCTAATACCATTGGCAATGTTATAGTTTCAGATTCTAGTCTTTTCTTATCTCCATCCAACAAAAAGTCAAATGAATGAGCCTTTATTCTTTCACCAGGCTTTTCTTGATTGTCGGGTCAATCCCGCAGATCTCGGTCCCAGGGCCCGAAAATCGCTTATTTCGGGCCCTTAATTTACAAGGTAGTAATTTCATCCAGAACACTACGATTCACTCCGATTTCTTTCCACAAAACAATCAAGCATGATAAGTAGCCAACACAATCAAGGCGAAATAACAGAGATAAAAGCGGAAGATCACACACAGCCAAATATTGCCCAGAATCTTGAAAACCAATTCAAAACAGAAGAACTAACGAGGCTATCAAGAATTCCAACTCATGATTTAGAACAGAGGCCTGATGTATTCAAAACACAATTTCAAGAAATCATTTGTATCTTTGCATTAGCCTTTGCTCCTGCTTGTGTCACCATGTCTATGGGTGCTTATACTGTGTCTACCGAAAGTGTCATGAAGGATCTTAATATCAAAGGAAGTGTCTCTACCTGGTTGGTGGGTTCTATCGGTTTAGCTAATGGTTCCACAATTATCTTAATGGGCTCATTGTCTGATGCTATCGGTAGGAGAAACTGTATATTGGTTGGCTATTTTTCATATGCTGTATTTTCATTGATTGGAGGTTTCATGAATTCTTTAGTTAGCCTTTGTATTTTAAGAGCAATTAGTGGTGCTTCAGTCTGTCTTGCTTTAACTTCAAGTTATGGAATTATTGGTGCAACTTATGCCGAAGGCTCAAAGAGAAAGAATAGATGTAATTCTGTTATTAGTGCTGGTAATCCATTAGGAACTGTTATTGGTAATATGTCGGGCGCTATATGTATTCAACTCATTGGGTCTTGGAGAGATTGTCATTATTTCTTCTCAATTCTTTATGTATTATTAACTGGTTTGGCTTGGTATAGTGTTCCTAAAGATAAGAAGTGCAACTTTACGGAATTGAAAAAGATCGTTAGGAGCTTAGATTATTTTGGAGGTTTCTTAAGTATAGCTGGGTTTACTTTATTGTGTTTCAGTTTGACTCAAGTTGATATTACTAAAGATAAATGGCATACCGTGTATATTATTACTTTATTGATTGTTGGTGCCTTGCTAATCTTCTCTTTCTTATGTTGGGAGCTATATGCTCCAATTTTAAACCCGTTAATTCCAATGAGAATTTTCCAAAGTCGTAATTTTTCAATTTGTGCTGGTATATTATTTACTGAGTCTGTTGTATTTAGTGGTGTCTTAACCTATTATGCGGTTCAATATTTTGTGCAGATTTTGAATAACACTCCAATTTTAACGGCTACTAAGATGCTTCCTGGATTTGTGGTTGGAATCGGAACCAACGTTATTGCCGCATTCATTTTACATCTGGTTCCTGGAAAACTGTTAATGATAATAAGCATGTGTTCTTATCTTGGAGCTTCAATCATTTGGTCAACTATGGACTTACATAGAAATTACTTTTTAGGCCCTTTCTGGGCTATTTCACTATTAATTTTTGGCGCTGATATGATGTGGAATATTGTTTCATTGGTTACGTATGCTTCTGTTAGTAAGGATCTTCAGAGTTCGGCTTCTGGATTGTCAAATATGATTTCCAGTATAGCATCTGTTATCGGATTAGCTGTATCTTCTGCTATCATATCGGCAACAAATGCGGATTATGGAACGGATAGAGAATATGATGATATGGGTAAATTATTTCATAGTTATAAAAGTGCTTACTATTTTGCAGTTGGTGTTTCTTTTCTTGCTTTGATTCTTTCCTGCTTTTTGCAAATTGGTAAATTTAACCGTGAATTGTCAAGAGAGGAGGAACAAGAAAAAGTATAGAATCCAAATATTAAGTCTAAACTGTATAGTTTGTTCGTATGAACTCCCTTAACTACTCTTATTATATTTATTTGTCTAACACCCTGACTGAGAATTGCAAGCGTCACATTTTTACCTCTTTTTTTGAGCCGGTTAGATATTATTATTTCACACTAATTTCAGTAATTATTATAAATTTAGGTTTGCTTATAGGGCATGTAGAGAGTCAGTGGCCCTCCCTGGACTGGGATGGCAGTTATATCAAGCCATAATTGTTTGCCTGATCTTCTGATTGCCTAATCTTGAGATGGTTCAAAATTTATATCTCTTATTAATCGCTCTCTATCAGCTTTACATATATATTTACAAAGGTACAAATCTACAGGGTGATTCATAACGTCGAAGTAATAAAATAATGAAGAGATCCATTGTACTGCTATTTGATTCTTCTTTTACCATATGTGAGTCCTCTTCTATGAAATCTAAGCTTCCCAATGTCAGTTGAAACTAGTTTATTCTTGGTTCAAGACGAAATGAAAGTAAATCCACATGTGAGGTTGAGCCGCCGTGCCTCAAGGATTATTTGGACACTAAGCTCAACTTACAAGTATGCATTAAATTTGTATCTTAGAGATATTATCAAAATAATAGATTCATGATGTATAAATTTTACTTAAATACAATATGTGAATAAAGTGTGGTAAAGAAAAACTTACAAGAGAATAGCAGACAATTGGAAAGTGAAAAGTCTAGATCCTGGAGTTACACCAATGCAATACCAAAAGCTGCAATAAAAGCACACATAGCCAGATAACTCACATCGTTGATCGGGTGTCACGATTTATTTCGCAGTAAATAAATCAGTTTGGGTTTAACAGAGGTTTTAGACTTGCCCGTATAATTTTATTTGAAGGAATCTTGACTATCTCACTACGTAGTGTCCATATTTATCTGATGAATGTAGACCTAACCAAAAAAATCAAAATTGAAGGATTTATAAGGAAGAAACCGAATTTATTGTCGGATTTCGGGCAAACAATATTACAGGCTCAGACCCTGAGGGGCGTTCAGGGCTGCAAAACGCACAAAATGTAGCTCGGGGGAAATTTTTGACTCTCTATAGGTGAATGGAAGTATGGAAGCGTACCCATGTCTCAACTTTCAAGCTATTATTAAATTACGATGCCCATATCTTATCGAAAAGTAGAGTGGCTTAGACTAATGTCTAAGGAATATATAAACTTGCATGTTACCACATTTCTGAGCTCTTGACGTTAACTTCTTTATATTCTGGCAGCCATTCTCTTCACTTACTATTCAATCCGTTTACATTCCGCAAAATGTCTTCCACTGTTGATATCCCTTATGAAACAATAACCTCAGTTTTTTCAGCAGCTGCTTCAGATGCTTCCAGTATCACATCAGTTCTAGCAACAGCAACAGAAACCAATGTGGTTCGAAAATTGCACAGAACTCTCTCGTTAAAAGAAGCTTCATTATCTTACTATTCACTACTAGAAGTTTTAGCAACCGCCACTGAATCCAATGTTGTTGCTTCTGTAGCTTCTCAAACTGAATCAGTTTCTGCAGTTATGCATGAAGCCTACACGAGCTTAGCATATCTGAATGGTAATAAACCTTCTTTTGGGGGCAATCTAGCTTTATTGATTGTTTTTGTTATCTTCCTAGTTTGCCATATCGTCTTCGGTGCTATGAGTAAGCAATGGTGGTTTATGTATTGTTGGGGTTTGGGCCTGATGTTAGAAGTTATTGGTTACGCTGGAAGAGTCATGTTGCACAAGAATATTTTTGACTTTGGCCCTTATGTTACTCAATCGATTTGCTTGACTACAGCCCCTTGTTTCTTACTAGCAGGTATTTATTACTTATTAGCCCAATTGACTGTTGTTATGGGTACTAAATTTTCAAAATTGAAGCCAATGCAATACTCACTGATTTTCATTGTGTGTGATTTAGTTGCTCTTGTTATTCAGGCTGCTGCTGGTGCAATTTCCTCCTCTGCGTCTGCTAGTTCTGAAAGTCCAAAATCTGGTAGTAACATTACGGTCGGTGGTTTAGCATTTCAAGTGTTTTCCATGTCTTTATTTCAATATTTCTGGTATGATTTCTTATACAACTGTTATAAAGAGCAAAAAGATAACAAGGGTCAAGGGTTCAGTAAAGAATATGATCATGTTAGATCAGGTAAATATTTTACACATCTACTTTTAGCAATATCAGTGGCTGTTTTATTTACGTATATTAGATCAATTTACAGATTAATTGAGTTGATTGAAGGGTATGATGGTACTCTAGCTACTGTTGAAATTTATTTTATGATTTTAGAAGCTCTGATGATTGCAGTTTCTTGTGCCATCTTAACTGTTATTTATCCAGGACTTGTCTACGGAAGAAAAACAACCATCGTTGTCAAGAAAGGATTCTCGAGAAAGAACAAGAATACTGAAGAAGAAGGGGAAGAAGAAGAAGAAGCAAGTGGAGAGTATCCGATGAATAAACTTGTGTATGGTGATGAATGAAGAACAAAAAGGAACCATTAACAACACATCTAGATCTACTCTATAATTGATACTTTATGAATTTTTCTTTGTCAATAAGATATGTACTTTTTAGCGTTTCTTTTATTATTTATCTCATGAAAGTTTTTTGTTTTAGATCTTAGATATTGTATGTATTGGGAATACAAATTTAACCGAGTAGAATTATGAGCGATAACTTTAACTTATGAGCTGGAATTTACAAAATTCATATAAAAATCAACCGAAATCCATCCACTCAATCAAAAAATGCTTTCTTAAAGGTTCCTTCTCTTCAATTATCTAACTTCAAACTGAATCATGAAAAAGGTTGCAGGTTCTAGAACTGTGTTATTCTCAACAACAGTATTAGACTCTAAGAACTTAGTAAGATGGTAGACTATCATATGCTCCTCTCCCTAGGATAATTCAGTAATTCAATATCCAAACCATATGAACCCAGAAAAATTTGAATAAGGCGTGAGTTGTATTTTTATTTGGATTCTGTACAGCGTAAATGTTTAATGTAATATTAGTAAACCCGTACACCAGATAATTCCGATTTGATCGTCCTCAGTCTACAACAGTAACGCAAGAGCTTAATTAATTATTAATATGATTCTACGCAGTGTCCTACTAAAATACAAAACCAAAACATCCAACTTTCGCCAGACAATAGTTTATGATTGTCATTATCACGGTCTTTCCATATCAGTACACATTATAAAAGGTATGAGTTCCAGTTACTATGTTATATATATTCAAACCATATTTGACAAATAGCAGATCATGGCTTCAACAAATTTTCTGTAATGGTTGAATCATCCACCCTTTTGGAAGAACTAACGTTAAGTCTGTTAATTTCAGTATGGAAACCAGAGAATTGACATGGTATTCTTGTTTGAAGAACTGCTATATAAATGCAGGTAGAAAAGTAAAAGAACATAAAAGAACAGAAAAATAGAAAAAATAGGAAAAATATGAAAAAGGTCTGGCTGAAGTAAACATTTGAAGCTAATACCACAAGTTTCTGGCCATGCAGTAGGACTAACTTCAACATAGTAACCGTGTTCTATCATTTCACCACATGGTGTACTCTCTTCATCAAGAAAATCAGCATATCCTGTTAGTCCGTAGTGAAGATCCAAATCACGCTTTGAGTTTGGGGCTGAGATTGGACTAGAGAAGGTGGTGTAAAGATAAACAGTAAGACGAGGGGAAATAACTTCATTGGAGGCTTTACTTGGATGTTTAAGTTCAATATTTACTTCGCCTATTCTCAAATCATTTTCTAAATCTGCCACAAGAGGATACATATCCATTTATATACCAATGCAATTAGTATTCATTCAGTAAGTCCCAATTTACAATTGTATAAATCCTTCAAAGTGGGTATATAACAAAATTGTAAGGATCGAGCTGAACATCAATCATCACCGATTAGGAGTGTCGTCCAAGCTGTAAAACGTTCCTAATCTATTAAAAGCGTTGTAAGGGTTTTTCTTAAGTTTCCAGGGTCCTCAGTTAATCATTGTCCATTAGGTTTCACTTCCTATAATTCTCTAATTGCTCCAGTATATATGTCACTGTCAATATATGTGAAATCTTGTACTTACAATATAAGCATCCGGTATGTAATGCATTCAAATCTGAAACCTCACAAGTGGTTCGATTGAATAAAAGTATTCTTCCTTAATATATCCCACTCAACCATGATTCAAGAATAAGCGCTCCTCCCCTAAGCTTTTAAAATCCTCATATATGTGAGATAATTAAAATTATTATAATAAAAAATGAGAGGTGTGTTAGTTTCGAGAATGAAGGGATGGTTAGGCAGTACCATTGATTGGGACTTAGTAAATAATGATGATTTTGAATAGCTAAGTGATTGAAGCGATTATATAAGCGGTAGCAGCAATGAGCTATTACCTGAATCACCCTTTAATGCCTATCTAAGTAAAATATACATGAGCTTCTAAATAAAATTATTCCTTTTTCTTTACTTGGATACTTTTCTTAAATCATATATCAATGGTCAGAGTTAAAGTAACAGTGAAGCCATTGGGATTGAACTCGTGAAAATTTCTAAAGATAGAAAAAATTGAAAGTAGTGTTCGATTAGTATCGGAGTATCGGGTAACAAATTCAATGAATATGTTGGCCTTTACCAATTGTAGATATCCCCTTCGTGGTTTAAATACAACAGAGGCTCTTGTTGTAGACGAAGGTGCAACTATTGGATATCTCTCCTTTGTATCTCGTAAGGTGAGGTAACCTACGTAATTGGTGGCTGTATAAGTATAAGTTGCTTTGTATACTAAGAATTCTAACCAGAATTAATTTATGATAAGACTTGACCTCTATTATTCTCACTATATAAGTATATAAATCAATCCTAGAATTAGGGATTATTCCTCGTATTTATATAAAATCAATACAGTCCCATTTGCGATTTGACTAATGGGAATGGTTCACCAGGGAGGATCTTCTTTATGCCACGTACACCATATCATTAAAGATGGAATTTATTTTAACACAATACCATTCTAGTTAAAAATAGCGGAAACAATTAAGCCCTTATGGCCAAGTTGGTAAGGCATCACACTAGTAATGTGGGGATCCTCAGTTCAAATCTGAGTGAGGGCATTTATTTTTGACGTTATACTGATTTAACACGGATTTTGATGCTCAGAAACTCTCAATCTAGAGACTAAATAGCTTATTTCTTTAAAAATTGACGTTTTCGTAAAGTTTTTGTAGTAAACGTAAAACGAGAGGTAAGACAATAAAATTTTCAAATCTGAAAATGGTTGTATAGTGTAGTGGTTATCACTTTCGGTTTTGATCCGGACAACCCCGGTTCGAGTCCGGGTACGACCTATCTTTTTTCATTTTCTCTACAGATAAGATTCGAAACAAAACCAATGGGTGTTGTCTTTTTATTCTTCATAATACCCACAAAAGTATCTCCCATTTCTCTGCCAGAATTAAAAATTTTGAATTAGGGATTGATATGTGCATACTTCTTAGTCAAATTTGAAATGTCCACATCTAGATTAGAGGAACATTGATTCTCTTTAGAATACCTCACAATCACTAAATCTATACCACACCCAGAAATAAACCCCACAGAGACATCTCTAGCAAATAATCGTGATTATGGTAATCAATTGTTAAACTGTAATTTTGGCGATGTTATTATTCTTGAACATTTTGCAGCTAGTGGATGCTTTCACGAAGCAAGCCTTGAAAGTGTTTGAAATACAATTAAGAGTTTAACATTATATTTACAGAAGTCGCTGAATTGTTTTGCCTTTACCTCTTACACTCCCACCAAGTTAAATTTTATGCCAGATTAATAAAAACCCGGTTGCTAATTCTGAATTATTCAATTCAAAGAGCTTCCCAAGAAGAGTGATGGCGATTCTCGATAAGACCACCAACGTACTTTTTACTCAAACAAATGGGTTGCACACTATCCACTTCTCTATGAATATCTCCATCCAAAGAGGGCGATATTAATAAAACTCCCTACTTGCAGCTAGTAATGTAATCCATACACTTTTCTGCTTAACGGCATCTTTTGTATATTTTTTCTCTAGAATTTCAATAAATCTTTCCAATCAATATCTGTATCCTTTTGTCTTTATTCAAGCTAGCATCTTTCGACTCAGAAGGGCAGAAGCGCAGAAGGGCAGGTATCTCATTTCATTATATCAGAACGTTTGTGGCAATAGCTCTCCTTCTGAACATGTGAGTGACGAAGATGGTCTTAGAAAAAACTTTAAAAAACAAAAGTGACTTGTTTCACCAGAAATGATTCTTAATTATGGCTGATCAGAGACTCGAATAGCGGTAGCTCTGAATATGCTTTTTATACAAGTCTCGCTCAGCAAGAAGAAAATGAATTTTTTTAATGTGGCTGAATACTTACTTGTATAATTAAACCTGATTCCCATACAAAATCACCTTAATCGTGATGGGATTTCTCTCGGGTTGCAAACCGATCATTTCGCACTTCACACGCAGACAGACACAGGCACGCACAATCGGTGAGCCCAAAATTATCAGATTTTAACGTAATCGATAAAATTGACTTATCGGCGTGCGTCGCTACTGATTTTAGAAAGATAAGCCAACTCGAAAATGATACTTCACGTGAAATTCACGTGTTCATTTAATTTATAGTTGGTTGGTTTCTACCACAGATGCTACGACATAAGAATTTTTGTTTTACATTTTTCATGAGAACTTTTAAATTTTCTTGAATGATTAGTGTCGTGACACCATCAGGTGATTCATTCTTGATTCATACTTTATTCAGCCTTTATAAAAACACACAATAACAATTGGAAGAAGCTGAAAATTGGTATCCAATTCAAATTTGAGGATCGCGATATATTTGACATACTGTTTATGAGAGGTGACAAGCAAACTTTATCAAATTTGGGGAACATTTGAGGGCAGGGCAAATTATAGAGCGATCAGGAGCTACAACAACCCTTTCAGACCAACATTTGAACTAAATACACATACATCCTCTTTTCATGTACTCCTAAGGTATCATTGCAGCAATAAAATAATCCTAGTGGTATATACTTATATCAACCCCGTTCATTATGTTTCAGGTGTTACAAATAGGTCCACAAGGGTTGCGGAACTCTAAGCGAGCATCTAACAGTAGCTTGCCAGAGTACTTTCAATTGCAACAAATGTTTGAAGCACTTAGATCAAATAGTGCAAGAGTTAGAGATGAAGCTGTTAGAGATTTACTCCGGAATTTTGTTTTGGCTTCTCATCATCTTTCAAATGAATCAACAACATATTTATTTGGTGCCATCAACAAAAAGATTTTTTCGTTAACTAATTCTCCCAACTCAAGTGACAAACTAGGAGGTATTGCATTTATTAGTTCTATAATCACGTTGCTAAGGGAGTCATCTGCTAGTATGTCGTCTGTTGTCGTCGCATCTTCATTTTCATCTAACTCTGGCTCTGTACCTTTATCTTCTACACAAAATAGTACAAATATTTCAACAACTTCAAATAATAAAGAATATTCTGTTAATCAACTTAGTGCTGCTTTTTCCGATGCAAATGCTACTTTGTTGTTTAGATACTCAACTTATTTGGACCAGTGCATACCTTGTTCTGATGCCTTTGTTATGAAAGCTGCTGCTGATGCAATTGGAAATATGGTTACACCAGGTGGCCATTCAAATTCTCAGGTTTGCGATATTTATTTTAAAAGAGCATATGAATGGTTGACTACCAATTGTGCTGACTTGAGAAGAAGACATGCTGCTATTTTAATACTTACAGCTTTAGCTAAAAATAATCCAAATGCAATGAAAATGTCAGCTAAACTTATTTTGCCTCATATCAAAATTGGCTTGAGAGATCGTAAAGTTTCAATCAGGAAAGATTCAGCCTTATGCTTAAGACAATGTTTTATGATTTTATTTAGTATAGAAGAAGTTGCTTCTGAACTAGATAAATGGTTTAATATGTTGTTTGAAGAAGCAGCCAATGTTTTTCCTGATCACTTAGTTACAACTGGTTCCTGTACTGTAAATAATAGTCCTGCTGAAAATATTCATGGAGCTTTACTTATCTATAGAGAATTGATTTTAGTTGGTGCTAAAATATTGAAACCTAAGTATGATGAAATTTACGATAATGTTTATTCAGTTAGAGACCATGAGGATATTGAAGTTAGAAGGGAAGCTAATATGATGTTCTCAAAATTAGCCAGATGTGATAGAATCAAATTTGATAGTTCCTATTCACACATAGTCAGTTTGCATTTTGTTTCACAATTGACCATAAATAAAGATAGAAGCTTCATTTATGTTAGTGTTGGTGATTTAGCCGTTGCTTTGCATGGAAGGATTAATTCATTATTAGACAGTAATATTTTCTTGGAAAGTATTAAAGATGCATTAAATTCGAAATCATCAAAAGTTAGAAAAGAATTGATTCCATCCTCCTTCTATTGTTTGGCT